>JAVTVY010042766.1:0-18916 GCA_036873755.1 Hanleya hanleyi | reverse complement strand
ATTTCTTTTGGGGAGAGTTATTCTTAAGTAAAAGGGGCATGGAATTGTTTAGGGGTATACGCAAAAGATATGTCAATTTTTGCTATTTTGGGCGCTATTTCATAAATGTAATTGTTTGTATACGCCATATGATGATAAATGTTTTGCGGAATGCAAATTATGTATGGTAATATGATATTAATGTATGAACGCTTTAATAATTGAATTATTGAATTAATTATTGAATTAATTATTGAATTAATTATGGAATTAATTATGGAATTAATTAATTATTGAATTAATAATTGAATTAATGTTATTTAATTATTGAATTAAATATTGAATTATTGAATTAATTTTCGAAATTTTTATTATTGGACTATTTGAAATATTACTATGATTTTATAAACATTATTCAAAATAATTTATTTTGTGAATATTTTGTCATTAATAAAAGGGATTGCATTTATGCAGGAGTGAACGCAATACAGATGTCATTTATTTTAATATTGGGTCGCTATTTATGAAATGTCAATGTTTATAGACGATACATTATAATAAATGTGTTGATGAATGCCAAATATTTTATTAATGTATGAAAGCTTTATTAAATATATTATTGAATTAATTATTGAATTAATTATTGAATTAATTATTGAATTAATTATTGAATTATTGAATTAAATATGAAAATATTATTTAAATGTTTGAAATATATTGAATTTTAATTTTAAATAGTGACATTTTTTGACCACTTATTACATAATTTATGTAATTATTTACATAATTGATATAATTCATTATAACAATAAATCACATTTCATAATAATGGTGCTTACATTTGTTAACTTCCATGTATTTGATGATTTTTTGCCTAAACATTTGTTGATTTGTTATATCGTTAATTAAAATTAAATCATTATAAAATGAAAAATAATATTTTCACACGGTATGTGCATTTGTTAAATTAAATGTGTTTGCTGAATTTAGGCGTAAACATTTTTAAAATTTTTGACTTTAATAACAATTTGGTGATTAAAATTTGGTGATTAAAATTTGGTGATTAACAATTTTTGCAATAAATGGCCATGATGCATTCCTAGCCCTTTTCATTATGTACCTAACTCTTACTGGGATAGTTGGACTGCCTACATTTCAAACCATTAGCACTATTGCGACCCGCATAAAAAAATTCACAATACTATATCCAGAAGAAAATTCTTTCCAAATATTGCTTGCCATTGCGATTCCATTGTCACGTGATTGGTTGTTTAGCACGACATGCTATTCTGTATAATTACGTATTATTAATTAGAAAATTGCCAACAAAATGTTAGTTAAATTTTATGTTTTTTCCCTTTTTAATGACCCCTTTACAATATGTCTAATTACGTGTATTGTGTTATTTTGGATAAATTCCTTCAATTGTCTATGCATAGTGCGTGAAATATATCACTTCCTCGTAATTTATAATATGACAATATAAATAAACCTTTCATATTATAAATCCCCCACCCCCGACCGGCCATTTACCTTTTTAATATATACATATATCGGTTATACAATAACTATCATTTAACATTGAAATGGTACAAATGTGTTTAATGAAGTATGGAAATGCATTTAATGTATGACTCCGCCATGCCCATTCTGTATATACATACCCTTCCACGAACAGTTTAATAATATTAAAACAAGCTGCACAACCCTTTTCAATATGTACATAATCCTTTATTGTAAACTCGTTAAATTTAATTGTATTGAAATGCACAACCCTTTTCCTTATGTACGTTCTACCTTTGCTATAAATAAGTACGGTAATCATTGCAACGTCCCAGCCTCTCGGGCAGGCATATTTTTATTTTAAATGTGACAAATAGGGAATATCCGCGCTGCACCCCCCCCCCCCCACACACCACACACGCACCCATGGTGCATTATCCTTTTCAATGATCCATTTACAATCGCAATTTAATAAAAAAAACTCACCTTGTATTAATATGGTCCAAGTTTTTTTTCACCATTCACCCACTGCCACTCCGACATCGCTACGTTGTACGAAAAGTAACGAGAGCCATACCTCCCGTTCTCGTAAGAATTGTACAAATATCTTATATGATTTAAGTCTTGAGTTAACCGAAGAAGCGTAATCCAATCTAATAATATGTCTGGGTTTAAACCGTTCACGTATCCAAATGTGGCTATAATAAATCTGTCGTAATTATGTAGTGGTCTTGTCCAGAACAATTTTCGCACTTCATGCGGCCACAAATCCGCTTCACCAATCAAATCTTGGATGAGAATCCACATGTCTCTAATTTGAGAATTGCGATTGGTCATTATGTATGTCTTTAAGTAAAGTTGTGAATTTGGGCTTTTTAATCCTACTGTTTTATACTTTGGAGAACAATTACTATTTAGTATAACAATTCAAGGTTGCTACAAATCGGGTGAGCTTTCGTTCACCTGTATAGTCCTTCTATTGTGTATCTACAGTGCATGAAAATACCTTTATTCCAAAACCTTTAATCAAACACCTTAGTTTGAAAAGGAGATATGCTCCACAAAAGACAGACTACACACCTCACGATGATATTGTCGCGCTTTTACATTCACGTTGGTATTGTTAAAATAAAACAATGTATCCTTAAATGTCTCTTGTTTTCTTAATTACAATGACTTAATTGTTTATTGCTTTACATGCAGTATATATTAAAGGTTGACTACCTGAAAGAACACGACATCCCTATCTCTTGTATCTCTGACACTGACAAGGTCAATAGACCACCATGGCAACTAATCACACCACACGTGGACACGAATATACATAGCTACATCACCAAACAGGACAACCCAGAGCATATTAGGGTCACTGCCCTCGAATATATTGACACACATTGGAAAAATCGCTTGAAAATATATACAGACGGCTCCAAAAACACAAGTCACAATACAGGTTCTGCATTCGTTATACCAGAACTTGACATTCACGAAGGTTTCAAACTACCAGACAATATGTCTGTATACACCACTGAATTAGTCGCCATAATCAAGGCTCTCGAATGGGTTCTTCAGAACCGACCTGTTTCCACCGTTATTCTTAGCGATTCCTTAAGCGGACTGGTATCTATAAAGAACTCCAAATCCGACAGCAGACCTGACCTCATACACGAAATAGAAATTTTATGTACACAAATACGAGACAATGACATTGATGCCATTTTAGCTTGGATACCCGCCCACGTGGACGTTAGGGGAAATGAAGCCGCCGATAGGACAGCCAAAGACAGCCTCACCAAAACTGCACCTGACGTGCATATAGGACTAGGAACCAAAGAACTGAATTCTATCATTAAAACCAGAATAGATAGTAAATGGGAGAAGGAATGGAACGAAGAAAACCGAGGTAGATGGCTACATAGTATTCTAGATAAGGGGAAAAGAAGGAGTTCTGGATTCCAGCTAGACAGTAAACGTGACGACCGCATCATCACAAGATTAAGACTAGGCAAAACAGGACTAAAATCTCACTTATCTAAGCTAATAAAAAACACATCACCACTATGCACTTCATGCAACAACGAAGAAGAAACGATAGAACATTTTATACTCAAATGCCCAAAACATGACCTCTATCGCCGAACACTGGAAAACGAACTCAAAAACTTAAATGTCCCTCTGTCGTTGGCTTCTATATTAAATCCTAAACCACCTCTTACGAACAAAGTATACTCCACCTTACTAGCTTACATCAAATCGACTGACTATCACTCTACCATTTAATACTATATGGTTACACCAAGACACCAATAAACCTAGGACCAAATTTGAATAAATGTAGCACGCTTAGAGTCAAAACTATTTTACAGGGGCGGAAATAAGGGTCAGTGATCAGAAATGACTGATCAAATTTGGACACTAACCAATCAAAATGCCATAGCAATAACATAGACAAATTCACTGATCAAATTAAAAGCTCCTAATAACGAGCTCTGACCAAATTGTGTTCCCTTATTTCCAACCCTCGTTAACGAATGTTAACCGTCCGGTTTTCATGCAGGGGCAGAAGACTGGAGGTTATATCAAACATTCACAATCGGCTTTAACTATAATAATATTTTTATTTATAATATTTAGTACCTAATTATTTATTGCTATTGATCATGTGTGACTTAGATCACGATAGTGCCAGTCGATGGCAAAAAATAACACCAGAAAACAAGAAACTACAAACTCTTCTATTCTTTGTAATACAGGCACAGCACACTGAAGACAACACACGAGTAAGACCAGCCATGAAACAGAACACCTATGACGACAAATATTATGAAACAGCACCAAATGGAGATGAACATGATGAAGATCATCATCGTCGGTCCACAAGAACGTCCAGAATACTCGACCCTGTACCACGCCAGACACGCTACCCCACCGAACTGAGCAACCAGAATACCAAATCCTAAACCACACAGACACGCTATATATGACACCGAAATGACGCCACAACACAGAATATCATCCTTTGACTTTCACACAATATAGGACGTAGACCTGCCGTCCTGTGCCCCAATACACACTCCAAGCAATTGTTACAGGCACAGATTTCTGGAAGAACCCACCCTGTTCCCAAGGGCGTCGTTAGGGAAGTCGATTAGAAAAATCCTGAAGACGCCCATGGTTCTCCCAGTTTTTTCTGGACGGCTTTGTGCGTACAAAGGGGTACCAAGACAAAGGAATCATCCACGCGATTAGACCTACAGTGAACTCATATTTACTAGTATAGCTTAACCAAAAAAACCCGAAAGAGACTTACGAACTTGTACATAGCGACTCTTATTTACTTCTATTTATATCTCCTGCTAATCTATCATTGTTATCTATCATTATTTATTTATTTATTTATTCATTTATTTATTTATATATTTAGCGCTGGAAAAGATATTAAAAGAAAACAAAGAAATGTACCGCGAAATCCAAATAAAACATTGAGTTGATGGGCCGCGAAATCCGAATGGGAAGCGGCCCTTAAACTACAATTTCAATCAATGAAAGCGCGCTCTCAATTCGTGCTCTGCATAGATATGGTAATATAACCACAAACGCCCTTTGCGCATGGACGGCTAAATTGTATACATTCATGAAGTATACCTGATTATTTCATGAATATTATTTTCTAATTTGGTGCAAGTTACACATTATTTCATTCCGTAGATTGATCACCGTTTCTCTATTTCTTTGTCATAATCCCAACCTAGTAAAATTAATAAAAATATATTATTTATGAAATATTTGAACCACACCATTATTCCATCTTTATTAATACTCGTGAATATAGCGCCCATACACACAAACACCCATTGGATTGTAAATTAAAAATTTGTCTGGGGGCGCTGTAACAAATATATTTTGAGCGTTTTCATTCCTTCGTCGCTCTATATATACTCTTGTTTTAGCGCCCCTGACCCACAAACACCCATTGGATTGTAATGTTAAAATTGGTCTGGGGGCGCTATAACAAGAGTATATATAGAGCGTTTGCCTTCCTTCGTCGCTCTATATATACTCTTGTTTTAGCGCCCCTGACCCGCAAACACCCATTGGATTGTAATGTTAAAATTGGTCTGGGGGCGCTATAACAAGAGTATATATAGAGCGTTTGCGTTCCTTCGTCGCTCTATATATACTCTTGTTTTAGCGCCCCTGACCCGCAAACACCCATTGGAGTGTAATGTTAAAATTGGTCTGGGGGCGCTATAACAAGAGTATATATAGAGCGTTTGCGTTCCTTCGTCGCTCTATATATACTCTTGTTTTAGCGCCCCTGACCCGCAAACACCCATTGGATTGTAATGTTAAAATTGGTCTGGGGGCGCTATAACAAGAGTATATATAGAGCGTTTGCCTTCCTTCGTCGCTCTATATATACTCCTGTTTTAGCGCCCCTGACCCGCAAACACCCATTGGATTGTAATGTTAAAATTGGTCTGAGGGCGCTATAACAAGAGTAAATATAGAGCGTTTGCCTTCCTTCGTCGCTCTATATATACTCTTGTTTTAGCGCCCCTGACCCGCAAACACCCATTGGATTGTAATGTTAAAATTGGTCTGGGGGCGCTATAACAAGAGTATATATAGAGCGTTTGCGTTCCTTCGTCGCTCTATATATACTCTTGTTTTAGCGCCCCTGACCCGCAAACACCCATTGGAGTGTAATGTTAAAATTGGTCTGGGGGCGCTATAACAAGAGTATATATAGAGCGTTTGCGTTCCTTCGTCGCTCTATATATACTCTTGTTTTAGCGCCCCTGACCCGCAAACACCCATTGGATTGTAATGTTAAAATTGGTCTGGGGGCGCTATAACAAGAGTATATATAGAGCGTTTGCCTTCCTTATTGAAAAGGAGGCACCCGATGATTTTTTTATTATTTTGTTCCATTTATTTTAATGAAGTACAAGGGGCGTTAATTCATTACACAGGAGGCGCTTTTCAAATGTAGTCACCTGCCGGAGCATTGGTCAGGCAAGACTAATCGATCAAAATTCTTGGGGCGCTAAAACACGATATTGCCGTCGAATTATAATTATATGATTTAACACTGTACTCGAGCAACTCCAGTGATGCTGCATGTTAAAACACTATAAGACTCTTGGGTTTGTACTGAGTGAACTATCTGGTAAATTGATCTGATTATGCTCTCGAACTAATAGTGGTGATACATCTTTCGTGTAACATCATAGTATCATACATGCAATGTTTTCAGAGTCAAATTCACCGATCGTATCAAAGTGAAAGAAAACTTTTCCGCGGGAATTGGTAAAAATAAATGGTAATTGCGTTGCGATGAGCTGTCTTCTTCTTCTTCTTTTAATTTGGATGGCGCTTTCAATTCATCGGAATTATGCGCGCCAGATCCTGAAATTTTTTTAACTTTTTTTGTTGGTTTTTCAGCTTTACTTTTCACATCCAATTCTCAACTTTTTTTTGATCGAACACTTCTGTCTCTAAGTCCGTCACGTTTCTTCTTTCTCTCGGCAATTTCCGCCTCATATCGGTTAAATGATTTTTCTGGAGATTTCCGTACTAATAATTCCGGTGTGAGGGAGCTCAAGATATCACTTACTTCGTCGTCTGTATATTTTTGGACAGGTATCTTGACTTTGGCCTTTCTCACAGCCTCCTCCGCCTCACATATCAATTCGTCCACTACTCTCTCCTCACACTTAATTGCCGCCATTCTTTCCTTCTCTTCCTTCACCACGTAATCCGTCACCCCGTCCATACACCATTCCACCACGTTCTCCACCACCTCCTTCACCCCAGCTTCAACCAATTTCTCTGTCATCACCACTCCACTCTCCTCACTATCACAGTCCATATCAGTGTTACTATCCACCTCTGTTTCTGCCTCATATATGTTTTCCTCTTCCTCACCTTTCTTCAGAACTTTCTTCCCAAAATTCTCGCACCACTTTGCCGTGTGTCCTAGTTTCCAACAGCGCCAACATTGGGGTAGGCGGCCTACCACGGACAACTGAGCAGCATTACTCCAATAACACACTCGTATGGCATGGCATCTACAGCTTCGACATCACATGTCAGGACCACTTTGATGACGTCCGACTCGAAGTTGTATGACGGTGCTGAATTGCTGTCGACAGACTGCACTTTTCCGTACTGCTTAAAGAATTGGGCCACTGTAATTGTGTTCACAAAGCCAGGTAACCAGCGCACAAAAACTTCAACTCTGCGGTGTGAGTACTGCATGAAATGAACTTCAAACTGAACACAGTTCAGAAAGTCCACCTCCAGTACTTTACTCATAACATCTCGTGTCATCAGCTCAAGGAACCATTCTCTAGGTGATTTTGTTTGTCCCAATGCCCGAATATCCGCCACATCAAACCCTGCTCTCACAAACGCCTTCACAAAACACTCACGGAACAAGCTGGGAGATCTAATTGGTCCCGAAATCACAACTCTCACAGTACACGCCAAACGCTCCAGATCAATAGCCATTATGTTAAACAAAGCACAGAGAATACAAAATACGTCTTCACACTTCGATTTCACACTTAGCTCTCTCTGACTGCGATGAGCTGTCGTACTACTGGCGAGAAGAAAATTGCAAATGTTGTTTACGAATGTCGATTGTGATCACAAAGCTATCATTAGAATTGATAAAACACCGAAACATCATTAAACATCATTTCCTTTACTTCATTTTACTGAAAACCGCGTAATAGATAAACATATGGCTTACTTGGAAAGCACATAAATGTAATTTGTATTTTGACGGGATCGCTCAGGTAAAGTAATGAATAATCAACCTATATATAATGGAAACTGTCTTGAAACGAAATCAAATTTTTTGGACAGATTTCTAATGACTGATGTTAATAAACCAATATTGTCCTTACAAAGTCTCAGAAACCATGCAGTTTACAAAACCTCCCTCTGATGTCTAGTCTTCAAAACAGATAATTGTTTCTATAGTCAAAAAAAATAGAATCTGTTTGTCTTAGAATGGGTAGTAAATCTTGAAATCGAAATTGCGAATAAAACGTACTATCGTTGTCTTGGAATGGAAAGGGTGTCTTGAAATGGAAACTTTGTCTTGGTCGAGAAAGCAATTCTTGAAATTGAACGGGTTGTTCTGAAACCTGAAAATTGAAACATGTGCGAACAAAATTGAAGTCTTGAAATACAAAATATCTATCTCGGGCTGCAGCACCGGCATGTCCGAAAGAGTGCAACGGATACTGATGTTTTCGAACGATTGTTAGATTGGACATGCAGTGGTCAGTCATCGTCCATAAACGAAATACCTGAGTGCATGTTTGTTAAGTACTGCAAAAATTGAACATACCCTAGCAAAATCGCTGAAACCCGCCTCAGAAAATCATGTAGGGTCAGAAACTCTGTTTAGCTGCTAATGAGAGCCATATCCGACCTCAGGATGTTTCAGAGAATTCTTCATGATATTTTAGGAAATCTTATTGAATTATCTCTAAATACATACAAGCGTCTAGTACAGCATTCAAATTCAGCCGTCGTCCATTTAAGCGTCTCCGTGTCCATAATCCAAAGACCTAATTCATTAAACAGCATTACCACCAAATAACGAGAGATCTTGAACGATCTTGGCTCCCACCATTGTCCGATAATTGTAAGCTAATGACAAGAGGAACTTTTTGTCCATTGTTACTAAGAACAAACGAATGATTTGTAATTGTGTTTGCATAATTTCGAATTTGAGCGAAAAAAAACGAAAAAGGGACACTGGAAAACACCAAGATATTATCTTTCTAAGTTTCAGGAGTTTCAAGATTTCTAGAAACTGTACTTGATGTCGGTTGTTATAGTACAAGTGAAATGAGCAAAGTTAGTCTGAACGTGAATGTCCAGCGGATCCTTCATCTTCGTTTTGTAGTATTTTTTTTTCGCACGTGTCATCATTGGGTACTGGAAGACAAATCTCTTTGACACTTTCGCATGAGCTATGAAACATACTTAAGATTTTATAATGAGGAACGAATGCTATTTCTGTTCTGTTTACTGGGCTAGTTTGAGTTATCTCTTTTAAGATACCATGCTCGAAAATAGTAAGATGGTAGTACAAAACCTAATACTGAAGGGATCCGATCTGTGCAGTAATGTTGAAACTTTGGAAGTGTCTGAATCCTGAGTATCTCTCTTGGATCGAAACAGGCAGTAGTTTACAGTTGTCGAGTTGTGACGTTGTGTCACAAGAGTGACGTTCATTCGTGTAGCCGACCCGTCGGCAGACGAAACGGTGGGGCAGTTCACTTGCAATGGCATGGACTAAAGTAAACTGATTTAAAATTTGAAGAAATACATTTTAATTCGGAATGATTTGAACTCCTTGATATAGAAGGTGAAGGTATGGATATTTTCTATAGTCAATCTATAGAATATGCCCCACCGTTTGATCCGTCTACTCTTGTGATGCAACGTCACAACTCTAAAATACCGTATTAATTTGAAGCGTAACCAAAAAAGTTATCTTGCACAACTAGGCTCCATGTGGGACCTGTGTACGAAATTTCAGAAAGACCCATGAAGTATTTCCTGAGAATTCACGATAACAATGTTTCAAGGGGAAATTCAAGTTGGCCACCTGGTGGCCATATTGGATTTTCGATTTGGACCAAAAAAGGTATCTTGCGCAACTGGACCACAAGGGGAACCTGTGTACCAAATTGGAGAAATATCCATGCAGTACTTCCTGAGAAATCACGATAACAAAATTTCATGGGGAAATCCATAATGGCCAACTGGTGGGCATATTACATTTTCGAATCGGACCGAAAATGGTATCTTGCACAACTAGACCCCAAGGAGAACCTGTGTACCAAATTTGAAAAAGATCCACGCAGTACTTCTGGAGAAATCACGATAAAGTTTCATGGCGAAATCCAAGATGGCTGCCTGGTGGCCATACTGGATTTTCGAATCGGACCAGAAAAGGTATCTTGCACAGCTAGACACCAAGGGGAACCAGTGTACCAAATTTGAGAAAGATCCATGCGGTAGTTCCTGAGAAATCGCAATAACAAAGTTTCATGGGGAAATCCAAGATGGCCCCCTGGTGGACATATTGGATTTTCGAATCGGGCCAAAAAGGTATCATGCACAACTAGACCCCATGGGGAACCTGTGTACCAAATTTGAGAAAGATCCATGCAGTACTTCCTGAGAAATCACGATAACAAATGTTCATGGGGAAATCCAAGATGGCTGCCTGGTGGCCATATTAGATTTTCGAATTGGACCGAAAAAGGTATCTTGCACAACTAGATCCCATGGGGAACCTGTGTACCAAATTTGAGAAAGATCCATGCAGTACTTCCTGAGAAATCGCGATAACAAGGTTTCATGGGGAAATCCAAGATGGCTGCCTGGTGGCCATATTGGTTTTTCGAATCGGACCAGAAAAGGTATCTTGCACAACTAGACCCCAAGGGAAACGTGTGTACCAAATTTGAGAAAGATCCATGCCGTAGTTCCTGAGAAATCGCGATAACAAGGTTTCATGGGGAAATCCAAGATGGCCACCTTGTGGCCATATTGGATTTTCGAATCGGACCAGAAAAGGTATCTTGCACAACTAGACCCCAAGAGGAACCTGTGTACCAAATTTGAGAAAGATCCATGAAGCAGTTCCTGAGAAATCACGATAACAAAGGTTCATGGGGAAATCCAAGATGGCTGCCTTGCCTGGTGGCCATATTGGATTTTCGAATCGGACCGAAAACGGTATCTTGCACAACTAGACCCCATGGGGAACCTGTGTACCAAATTTGAGAAAGATCCATGCAGTACTTACTGAGAAATCACGATAACAAAGGTTCATGGGGAAATCCAAGATGGCTGCCTGGTGGCCATGTTGGATTTTCGAATCGGACCAGAAAAGGTATCTTGCACAACTAGACCCCAAGGGGAACCTGTGTACCAAATTTGAGAAAGATCCATCCAGTAGTTCCTGAGAAATAGGGATAACAAGGATTCATGGGAAATCCAAGATGGCCGCCTTGTGGCCATATTGGATTTTCGAATCGGACCAGAAAAGGTATCTTGCACAACTAGACCCCAAGAGGAACCTGTGTACCAAATTTGAGAAAGATCCGTGCAGCAGTTCCTGAGAAATCGCGATAACAAGGTTTCATGGGAAATCCAAGATGGCCGCCTTGTGGCCATATTGGACTTTCGAATCGGGCCAGAAAAGGTATCTTGCACAACTAGACCCCAAGGGGAACCTGTGTACCAAATTTGAGAAAGGTTCATGCAGTAGTTCCTGAGAAATCGCGATAACAAGAATTGTTTACGGACGGCTGACGGTCGACGGACGGACGACGGACGACGGACGGACGACGGACGGACGGACGACGGACGGACGGACGACGGACGACGGGCCACGGACAAAAAGCGATTTGAACAGCCCACCATCTGGTGATGGTGGGCTAAAAAAAGGACTATCATAGCATACATAAACATAGTTCTCTGTAAGAGAGAAGCGGTTAATAAATAATGGAAGTCGAGAGGAATTCGAGAAATTGGAGCGATATGCAAGAGGTGAGGGAAATTGACGTCTGACGACTAAAAAGCAAGCATATGACTCCACAGGAAAGCTTTCCTCGGCACCTCACATTCATTGCCGAGAATACGGTGGATTCTCGGACGTGGCCTTAGTATCTTAGCCGCGCCCTTATATCGACTGTTCATGTGGAGACTATGAAGTATCCTCACGGCCCCAAGCTACGGCCCAAGCGGAAATGGGTACGCCAGCTTGGGGGCTTGATGACAGATCAGCTCAAACAAATGACTCATCTGATGTTAATGGATGAGCATCGAGGACGTCTGATGGAATAAAGGCCTCAACATGGTGTAAACCTGGTGAATGCAAGGATACCCAGAAAAACTAACCTGTGATGCCCGACTTCATACGGCTCAAATTTCCCTCCAAAACAAATGACAGGTACGGAGGGCGGGCCTCGGGCACCAACCGTCCACCAGCAGAATCCTCCCATATACAGGTAATAAATTAGAGCGATATGCAAGAGAAGGGGAAACTGTGCTTTTAATAAGGCTTCGCCAGCTACAACCTGACACAGGCCAATATTTCAACGAGCATTGGATCGGACACGAAATGACAAAGCTGTCTGTAACGACTGAGGATATGTACATGAAGCATAGCCCACATTTCTACAACCTTTTTGAAGTAATATGAGGGATAGCAATATGGAGTCTACGACGCTCATCTAGTCTAGTCATGGCTGAGTAATCATAGTTCAGAGTTGATGGTGAACCGTTCTGAACATTCCCAGCCAGATAAACATCCATTAGTACACAACTCGTTTGGAAAGGGAACGGGGTTCATTGAGTTGTATGTTATGTTGAGGTAATCAATTCTGCACGTATTGGCACAGGTTGCCCCGATCTGTCTGTTACCATTACATAATCTAGGAATAAACCAGACAGGCCTGTAAATATCATAGAGTTGTTTTCCTTCAAGTTATAGAAAACACCGAATTCAAGAACCTAATATAATTATACGACGAACGATTTCAGCCATTCAGATGAGATTTTTTACCATCCCGGACGTCAGCACGGTTATCGCTGTATGCCATAAACACAACACATTTCAAAACTTGTACATACACTAAAATTTCTTTAACAACCCGATTTCTATGAAACAACTTAAAATCAAATATTCTCTCACCCGAATAAAAGATATTTTAAACTAGCTGTTTAATGTCTATAAGCTATACCTGAAAGCGTGAGTCGTTTTTGTCAAATAACTTAACAAACCACTGAAATATAACAAGCCATCAGCAATGATGACGAATGTGTCTGCATGTCGATGTATAGAAATAATTCAGACCATGTTTTTTTTATGTTTCAACGTGTCATATTTCTACAGTTCTCCCGCGGTCGGTAATTTTGTTAATCTAGTCTGACCGTATTGGAATTGGATGGCATTTAGCCTCAGACGTAATGAAGGACCCTAGTAGCCTAATCGATGATGATTCACCGTCTATCAACTACACAGATATACCGAATAAACAAGGCACAATTGTCAAATGCTCGTTGAAGAGTCCAGGAGTAGGGCGAGAGTATATTTGCACCGAGAGAAGAATACCACCATGATCTAGATCATGTCTAATTTACGTCTTGCAGCTATGGTAAGCCGTTTTGGCGTTCCTTCGGGAATTTCTGATGTAAAAAAATCCCCTTTTTTGCAAACGAAGCCAGAAAACACGATACCAAGTCATAAATCTTTTCGACAGTTTGTTGACATGTCATGTTATAATTCCATAAGACACCTGGACAAGCCGAAAAGCATTGGTATAAATTTATAGGGACCCACAACTGTTAACTATGAGGTTGTTATGGTCGTTATCCGATGAACTTTTCACACGACACGCACGAGTTCGAAAGAAATATCAAATCTACTGTGTGATCAATCAATAATCTTCATGTCAGAGGAAAATATCAAACAGAAGCCACTGTCTAACATACAGTTACACACATATCTACCACGTGGCGCAATGTGTGTTCTTTGGCCACGAAACAGCGTGGAGAGATGATGCAGATGATATTCGATCAGATCTAGATACAACTCAGTTTATCGGTTTGGTATGGTGGCCGATAAGGGACATCGCTGCATTGTTTCAGGTGTGTGGTTTGGTAACACGAAGGCAGGATGCGAAGCGCGAAGTCCAAACACGAAGCCAGGATGCGAAGTGCGAAGGCAGGATGCGAAGCGCGAAGTCCAAACACGAAGGCAGGATGCGAAGCGCGAAGGCAGGATGCGAAGCGCGAAGTTCAAACACGAAGGCAGGATGCGAAGCGCGAAGGCAGGATGCGAAGCGCGAAGTCCAAACACGAAGGCAGGATGCGAAGCGCGAAGTCCAAACACGAAGGCAGGATGCGAAGCGCGAAGTCGTGTTTGGACTTCGCGCTTCGCATCCTGCCTTCGCACTTCGCATCCTGCCTTCGTGTTTGGACTTCGCGCTTCGCATCCTGCCTTCGCGCTTCGCATCCTGCCTTCGTGTTACCAAACGACATACCTAGCGATGTCCCTTATCGGCCACCATAGTTTGGTGCAGTATCTTTTCCTGTACATTACATTTTTAGTGTGGTCTGAAGCCTTATTTTCTTCAACAATTTACTGGCTATAAATTTCGTGAGTTCAAATGATGCAATGAGCTCGATCAGGAAAGTAACAGTTAATACAGAGATTATTATCCACACGTAAGTCATGAGTCAAGTTAATCAAAACAGCTTCCGGACATCCGGACATCCGGAACAAACTATTAACATGATTGTAAATGTGATGAAAAGCGACAATCTGTTGTGGATTGGGGCTTCTTCCCCACAGCGCATGCTTCATTTCACAGGCGCATTAACATCCCTGCCTCCAATAGCGGAGGTTGACCTTTACTACGTTGCTATGACGTATAGGAGAAAACCCACGTACGCACGGTTCAGTTTGAATCCGGCCGAACAACTTCAGTTTTGCACATGAGCGAAATAGTTTTCATATGCTCTGTCCAGATAAACAGGCAAAATAATCTTTAGATAATTCTTTTTACCACTAGGTAAACAGAGGTATTATGCAGACTTGAAAAGTAATCGAAATGTTCGCCAAACATCTATTTTATTATATATGATGTCACTTCCGGCGATGTGCACGGGGCCCGGAATCCTGTCAAAAAATCTGAACGGTGGCTGGGGTATTATTAGACCCCCAGCGAGGCGGTTGGAAGGGTGGACGCTAGAAAGGAAATGGAAGCTCGATGGTGCACGATAATAGTTTAATGGAATGATTGTTGGAAATCATATCTCAACAGTCTCAATGAAAGCGCTCATGAGGCAGGTTAAAATTTCAACGCATGCTAAGCGACCAATGAAGGAATCATCCAACAAATTCAGGCACATAGCTTATAACATGAAAAATGACTTCGTCTTATCTAAAACCTGAGATCCGTCAAATTTGAGAAAATTTGAGTGGAGGCGCTTGGGGGTATATCCTGTTTTATAAGTTTCTGCAACAATGTTTGTGACGCTGAATAAACTCGTCCCGTTTAACACAGGATCAAACAATTTCCACTATAGGTAAGATATGAATACGCCATATGCAGGTCTCACTGAAATATTGCTGTCCAGAAAGTGATAGTTTACGATGTCTAAATTGTAATCATCTATTTTGTCGTAAAGTCGACGAGAGAGAAGGCCCGATTCATTTTTATAGAGATGTAGCTCTTTATATGTGCCGTTAGGGTTATCTGTAGTTTCCTTCAAATCCAGTGAAGCGCCTGCACAGTAGACTCCTTTCACAGGGCTTCACAGGCTATACCTGACATAAGCCAATATTCCAGCAAACATTGGATCGGACACGAAATGACAAAGCTGTCTCTAACGATTGAGGACATGTGGCGTAACCCACATTGGTATAACATTTTAGTAACATAGATGGATAGCAATGTCGAATCTACGACGCTCATCTGGTCTGTTCTGGCCGGGTAATCGTAGCATTATAGTTCAGAATTGATGGTGAACGTTTGATTATACATACCGGACATTCCCAGTCAGACAGTTCATCCATTAGTACACACCTCGTTTGGAAAGAGAACGGGGTTCATGGAGTTATATGTTATGTTGAGGTAATCAATTCTGCACGAATTGGCGCAGGTTGCCTCAATTTGTCTGTTACCATTACATAATCTAGGTATAGCCCAGACAGGCCCGTAAACATCGTTGAGTTGTTTTCCATCAAGTTATAGAAAACACAAAATTCGAGAAGCCTATTTTTATTATCCCGGACATAATTATTATTATTTATTATTCGAAACATCATGGTTGATCGGTTTCCCTGGATTTCCTAATTAAGTGATAAATCAAACATTCAAGAGTTGTGATTACTTAATAAGGCAAAAGATGCATGGCCAGAGCGAAAGGTATAAAAACAAATCAGTCTTTTCATCGGTAATATACACAATCCTGATTTTGCAAAGTAAGTTTATGTTTCCTTTTCAGGCTACATTGAGCTTGTGGATTCAGAATTATTTTCTTTCATATTTATATTGCTGTTCTTTCTTGTTTCGGTATTTCACTGGTCATCCTCTGGGTCTCCAGTTAATCTGATTATATTAAACTCAAACTTCAAACGTAAATATGATGTTACTGTTGTACAGTGTCTATAAGAGAGAGAGAGAATTCGATTTACGCCACTTTCAGCAATGTTTCTGCTTTATATCGATGATCAAATTAAGCTGTGTCTAAGTACGTCGTCAAGGCTATTCTATAATCCTGCAATCTAAAAGTCTTAAACAACACATTAAAGAAGTGGTACATACACTAAAACCGATTTAACAAGACGATTTCTCTCAAATCACTCAAAATCAAATATTCTCTCACCCGAATAAGATCTTTTAAACTAGCTGTTTAATGTCCATAATCTATCGTCTTTACCAAATAACTTAACAAACCACTGAAATATAACAAACCATCAGCAATGATGACGAATGTGTCTGCATGTATGTATAGAAATAATTCAGATCATATTTTTTATTTTTCAACGTGTCGTATTTCTACATTCCTCCCGCGGTCGGTAATTTTGTTAATCTAGTCTGATCGTATTTGAAATGGACGGCATTTGAGCCCAGACGTAAATTATGAAGGACCCTATGTAGTAGCCAAATCGAGGATGATTCACCTTCTACCAACTACAGAGATATACCGAATAAGTGGCCCTCCAGCTTAGGGCAGCATGGTTTACCATACCTTGTTTGTCTGGCACAGGAGGTAGATTAATGTACCAAACAGATTGGGCTCTCTGAGGATCCATTGTGATCAGTGTCTGTAGAGCCTAATTTTCAAAATTCGAAATTCAATTTTTTTTGTAGTTTTGGTTAGCTTTTGTTAGGGTTAGGGTATGTTTGTTTGGGGCATCGTCGCCGTGTGACCAAAATGGTTAGGTGCGACGTTAAACTTCAAACAACCAACCAACCAACCGAATAAGTGAAGCACAATTGTCAAATGTTCGTTGAAGAGTTGTCCAGGAGTAGGACGAGTATGGTTGGCGCTAGTAGACAAAATTTCACAAATAGCCCTCGGGTTAATTCGATTTAATCCTAGGGCTAAATCGACCAATTGTAATACATTTTCTAAACCCCGGATTATATTCATTTAGTTATCGGACTAAATGATTTAGCCCTCGGATTGATTTGATCCAGTCCTGGACTGAATGATTTAACCCGCGGACTAGATGATTTAGCCCGCGGACTAGATGATTTAGCCCGCGGACTAAATGCACTTAACCCTAGGTCTAATTCGATTCACTTAGGGCTAAATTGACCAATTATAATACATTTCCTAAACCTCGGGTTATATACATTTAGCTCTCGTACTAAACGATGTAGCCCTCGGGCTTGAATATTTAACCTCCGAAGTGACTGATTCAATCCTCGCACTGAATGATTTAACCCGCGGACTATATGATTTAACCCGCGGACTAGATGATTTAGCCCGGGGGCTGGATTATTTAGCCCGAGGTCTGGATTGTCCAATCAATTATGTGTTTCTAGACCGCATATTTCACAAGCCTGGAGTTAGGCAAATTAACAAGCCTACACCAGTATTCCCGTTAATCTTGGCTTGTAGTGCCATGGGAATTCTGCCCAATTCTGCCCGTACAGCAGCATTACATGCCTTTTTGTTCACCCCAAGAGTAAACTTGCAAAACTTGGTATGAACGCTTTCAATTGGGGAACATTCATGAATATCTCAACAGCCCAAATTTCGGAATTATATAAAAGAATTGGTTTGACCACGCTATCAAAAATCTGTGTGTTCATGTAGTGCCTGGTACATTAAAGCCTATAAGGGAGTAGATTACCGCCGTATAACCGATGATAGCGTATCCAGCTGCTCTCAATGCAAAGCAAACACAAGCAGGATTTAACCCAGGTGTTTACACTTTACTGTTATCATGTCAAAGTGTTATTACTTGACAACGGGCAGTCATTTGAGGTCTGAGACTGGCAGCCGAACAAATATGCAAGGATCAACAAACGCGCCAACTTTATACCACGTGGCCATCTTCTAATCTTGCTCTTGATTAATATGCGGTCTAGAAACGCACAATTGATTGGACAATCTAGCCCGCGGGCTAAATAATCCAGCCCTCGGACTAAATCATCTAGTCCGCGGGTTAAATAATTCAGTCCGAGGATTGATTCAATCACTCCGAGGGTTAAATATTTAAGCTCGAGGGCTAAATCGTTCAGTCCGAGAGCTAGATATATATAACCCGGGGTTTAGGAAATGTATCACAATTGGTCAATTTAGCCCTAAGTAAATCGAATTAGACCTAGGGTTAAATGCATTTAGTCCGAGGGCTAAATCATCT
>JAVTVY010042765.1:0-17808 GCA_036873755.1 Hanleya hanleyi | reverse complement strand
AGCGGAATTAGACACACGTTACGAAACGTAGCGCCATGAATCTTGCACGCTACGTTCGTATTTTGCTATCAGCATGCGATATGTATCGCCGAATTTGAGAAACTTTGAGTGGAGGCGCTTGGTGGAACAGCCCTGTTTTATAAGTTTCTGCAACAATGTTTTGTGACGTTGATAAAAATCGTCACATTTAACACAGGATCTAGCAAATGCTACTAAGCGAGATATGTATACGCCATATGCAGGTCCCATTGGAATATTACTGTCCAAAGGGATAGTTTATCATCTCTTTTGTCATAAAGTCGACGAGAGAGAATGCCCGCTTCATTTTTATAGAGATATAGATCTAAATACGATGTGCCTGTAGGGCTGTCTGTAGTTTCCTTCAAATCCAGTGAAGGTGGTGCTGCTCTCCTTCCGCCGCGTCATTATAGCGATTATCACGGCAGGGTCGCGTCTAGTATGGCGTTGTTGATGAGGAAAAAGACGGGCTTTGAATGGATCGGTTTTAAACGCGCCTGCATGAGTGTATTCATAAGGAGAACAGATACGTTCATCCATGGGAACTGCACAATTAGTACCCATTGGAATACCTATATGCTGCTGATATATTGTGTTGCCAAATTTCACATAGATATTTTTAATGAGAAATTCAAGCAACTCTATAAACAAAGAAACATCCATGAATGATATCTCTTGTATGTAGTAGAGCTAAAGAATGCTTTATGGCTTCCGGCATTAATATATCTACGATCAGTTTTCTTGAACACAGATACTATTAATGAACTTAGACGGTCAATAAGGTCCTGATGAGGGATTGTAGTATAGAGAGTCGAGAATCCCATGTGGATACATGTCTGTACGGTATGTGACCTTTAGCATCAAGTTCTTCCGTAAGACATTTTGAGTTTTTCAATATCCACATACATTCAACGCCAGAGTTCTTAGAAATAGTGGCGCAATACCTTTCCCAAAATGCTTTTACCTCCTGAAGGGCCCTCGTCAATAGGGTTGAAAGAAGCTTGGTGGTGCAGCTTCTAGAACCAGCTATGAATCTAGCTTTGTATGGTGATTTATGCATTTTGGGAGTCCAGTATAGTTTTGGTATGTCGTTATGATTGGTTGGAAGACAAATACCTCTTTCCCTGAGAAACTTTTTGTGATTGTTAAATAAATCTTCCAGAGTAAATGCAGTTTGGGAGTAAGTAGATGTATTTCATGAAGATATATCTACACTCAATTCTTTAACCAGCACCTGGTAATAGTAATATTTACATATGAATATTATATTATTCGGAGCTTTGTCTGCTGGGACTATGACGAATTTACTCTGGAGATTTGCTAGAACTTCTTGCGAATTGAGGTTTCTGAGTACTTGTTTTGTTTGGGGAAGAGTGCTTCTGTCAATATGGCGGATTGTTTCAACGACCTTGCTCTTGGTGAGGTCCAGCCAATCAGCGAGTACTGTAGGTTCAACTTTTCGAGGTTGCTATATCTGGTCTCCTAAGCACGTTTGGGAGGTGCATTATGTTCGGATGAGACTGACTGTCACATCCTGTAATGGCATATTTACTAAAGCAATTTTTGGGCTCATAGTACCGGCACATTCCCGCAAAAATCGCAATGGCCTGCTTACGTAACTCTGTGTGTATGTCTTACTTATGGGAACGACTCTGAAATTCAACTTGATAAGAAGGTATTTTGTGAATGATAATGAGTTCGCAACAGGAATTCCATGGGACGTCAACTGGGACATCAGTACGCCGGAATCTTTTCCCATCAACCTTGTTATGTCGCGTTTAATTAGTCTGTATCTTATTTTGCAATTATAGGCATGCCTTCATATGATAGGATTATTAAAACAGTTTCCATTGTACCGGGAAAATGGATTGGAGTGCACTATGGTTTTTTGGTACACTCGTACCGTGCTGTACCATGATTTAGATACATGCTGATACATGTACTGTGTTACTTTGGGTCGTTTCTGGCATGTTGTATGAATTCAGTATTGGTTCAGCCGTGGTGTACTATGGTTTTTCTATGGTATACCATGACTTTATCATACTTGTAGCATAACATGGATCTGGAACGGGAAATCCCCTTTCCCACTTTAAATCATAGACAATAGGTTTGCCCCGGCGAATTTACATGGCAGCATCGGACGGATTTTTAAATATGGAGAACTGGTGTAAATATGGTGGATATGCATCAAATTCTCTCGCCATTCCTGGAAAGGATCATTATGCTTACATTCATGATAATTTTGGTAACTTCAAGTCCAAAATAGTCCAGTTAGCACTGATTCAAAATATTTTCAACACTTTAGAACTAGGAAGGAGAGGAAACGTACGAATCACTGATTTAAAAGGGAGTCTCGCGACATGTACCCGTCGGACCACCAGGTCGAATCTTCAGTTTAAGAATTAAAGTGGGAAACACCAGCTTTGTCCAGTATATTGGACAATGGACAACAATATATCTGATTGTCTCCGTAATATTTACATTGAGACGTTTGGCCCTGAAGCTGACGTTTCCGAACAAGAATGGTCAATCGATGGGTCGCATTTACAAAACGTGGAATTGTGATGATGGGACATCCTGGAAAATGGCGGCCAAAGCTGGTCGTGCACACTTCATCACAAGGGTCGGGCATCGCAGCGTTTGATGTAAATTATGATGATAACTGTGGTTTTTGTTACAATACATCAGGGTTCGACCACAGGTAGCAGTCCTTGTATATCGGAGGACAAATATTGCTAGATGTACATATGGGGTGGCACTGGCGGCCATATTGGGTCCAAGTATAAGGACAGGCCGGAAACCAATTTTGATGCTGTCGAAAACTAAAACTTCATTTTGGGGAAAAATTCGTACCATATTTGCAAAACTGTTTTCAGTTACCTTTATTAACAGTTACTAAAGCTATTGATACCTACTTAAGTAGTAATAATCCAATCCTTTTTTCCATAATTCCATTTAAAACAGGAATGTGTCCATTCTTCCACCGTGTCGTTTTCATCGACTACACCGAGACTGTACGCGCGCGAGAGAAATAGTCTCGAACCAAGTGTTCAACTTTAAGCAAGGGATATAACTTCATTGCATTTCGACGAACAGCGCACCGAGTCTGATCTCATAGTATATGCAATACAAATGAAAGCAATACACAAAGAGATCAAAAAACTAGTTGTCTCATGTCTTCCCCGCGTCCAATCTTCTCCGCCATAATAAACATCTTGTCCACTCTAATACTGAAGAGTTCGAGTTGGTTCAAGAGTATCAGATGAGATGACGGCGGCCATGTTTGTAGTCGATGAAAACCACGACGTTCTATTTGGCGTTCTACGTGGATTTATTAAAAACTATGAGAACTTAGACATGAAGGTACACACCATTTCATTTACAGGCAATTAAAGCAAGATTGTGCTAAAAATTTCAGCGCAAATCTCCAAATTATGAACGATTGGGCCTAGAAGGTTTCTGCCAAAAAATTTGGTTTCCGACCCCATAACCTTTCCCTCTTTCCCTAACCCACCAAGGACTGCTGCCTGTGAGTTCGACGGTCAGACAGGCTACAGAACTGCAGTAACTCCCCTTCTTCAATATAATCAGATGCAAATATGTAGCATAGTGGTCTGAAAATCTCCCAGGCTTGATGGGATGTATCGTAACTGTTTACCTCTACGGACACCTGTTTTGAATCATTCGGGTGACAATACCAAACCGTATGTACGCATGCCAAATATATCAAGTTAAATAAGGAGATATAAATCGTAGGATCAATTGAACACCCCAACTACAAGCGTCTAGTCCGTCATTCATAATCCAGCCGTCGTCCTTTACAGAATATCCGCGTCCATAATCCAAAGACCTATTCCATTTTCCATATAACAGTATTAGCACCAAATTCAAAAAGACAATCATAGTATACAAAAACATAGGCTTGTTTCCTGCAAGAGAGAAGCGGTCAACAGTTTTCAATGATGCCGGCAAGACATCATGATGTTCCAAAAATATCAAATCCGTATCCCTGATCAGTATTCTTAATCCATAATATTCGTTGTAAAGTCGTCATCTAAAGAGTGAGTGAGTGAGTGAGTAGAATTTAACGTCGTTTTCAACATTGTTTCAGTCATATCACGACGGTGCCTACATCTGCCAGAACACGAGTGTCCACAGTTCCTATTATTCTGGACACTGATCAGCCCAGCCGGTACAGCACCCGGTCACCCATCCAAGTATTGACCGAGCTCAACGCTGCTTAACTTCGGTGATCTGACGAGAACCGGTGTGCCCAGCGTGATGCGCCGTACCCGTCATCTAAAGAATGATGTATCTCAGTCACGCTTTTATTGTGACTGTTCATATGAGTACCATGAGGTTCTTGAAGTGCATGGGTTCATACGGCCCCTAGCCCCGGGTCAAGCGGAATTAGACACAAGTTACGAAACGTAGCGCCATAGATCTTGCACGCTACGTTCGTATTTTGCTATCAGCATGCGATATGTATCGCCAAATTGGTGGAATAGCCCTGTTTTTTTAAGTTTCTGCACCAGTGTTTTGTGACGTTGATTAAAATCGTCACAGTTAACACAGGATCTAGCAAATGCTACTAAGCGAGATATGTATACGCCATATGCAGGTCCCACTGGAATATTACTGTCCAGAAGGGGATAGTTTACGATGTCGAAATTGTAATCATGAAATGAAGCGTTTCTTCAAATGTGGCCAGTGGGTCTTATTTGCTCAATATCTTCGTAGTTGCCCACGTGCTCTGCATGAAATCCACCTCCTAAACCTGACCATAGTTTATCGCCTAAAATGACCTATGCTATGGACTCGTAGATGAAGATGCCGATTCCTGACACACACGATGTCTAAGAGAAAATGCCATCTCAGGATCAAAGTCCTCGATTCATTTTTTAAATCAAACGGTTCTTTTCCCACGCTCTGGTATTATTGAGCAAGTCGTGATTTTTCGGGATTGTATTGTTTACTCCTCTAGGATGTTGAGTATCTTTGCATGTCTGATTATATCGTGAGGTACTTAGCTGAGCTTTTGGAGAGAAACCGAAATGTCAAATTAGACATAAAACTAATGAATGAAACATAAAGACTGGAGATCAAAAGAACTTTGGGTAATCTCTATTATGTCTGTAATCTGTAAACATTAGAATCGCCATGGAAGCAAGCCCATGATTTGATCATGTACAAATAGCAAGCGTCAGATCAATAGTACATTGATTCCTTGTAACATGAGGAGGAATAAAAAATCCACGTATTGAGAGTACACCGGTGGAGACCATACCCAGTTCAGCGGGTCGTCTTCTCTGATGAATACATATTTCCATTATTATCCACAGGCTACATGGATATTCCCTAATTACCGATACGAGTAATATTTACTAATTACCGATACGAGTAATATTTACTGTCGATATTTGTTTCGAAGGAAAACGAGCACTTCGATCATGTAAATGACATGCTCATTTGGACATCAAAGCATATAGGTTAATACGAATCTAACTAATTTGCTTGTATGCCTCTGTACAGTTTCTATACTCGAATGTCACAGTTTATACCCAGATTTCTGATCCATTCAAAGCCCGTTCCTCCTCATTCACCAAACGCTATATAGACGATCTTCTCGCTGTGGATAATCGCTATATAAATGACGCAGTGAAGGATATATATCCCCCTTCACTGGATTTGAAGGAAACTACAGATAGCCCTACAGGCACATCTTATTTAGATCTCTATCTCTATAAAAATGAAGCGGGCATTCTCTCTCGTCGACTTTATGACAAAAGAGATGATTACAATTTCGACATCGTAAACTATCCCTTTCTGGACAGTAATATTCCAGTGGGACCTGCATATGGCGTATACATATCTCGCTTAGTAGCATTTGCTAGATCCTGTGTTAAATGTGACGATTTTAATCAACGTCACAAAACACTGGTGCAGAAACTTAAAAAACAGGGCTATTCCACCAAGTGCCTACACTCAAAGTTTCTCAAATTTGGCGATACATATCGCATGCTGATAGCAAAATACGAACGTAGCGTGCAAGATCTATGGCGCTACGTTTCGTAACTTGTGTCTAATTCCGCTTAACCCGGGGCTAGGGGCCGTATGAACCCATGTACTTCAAGATCCTCATGGTACTCATATGAACAGTCACAATCAAAGCGTGACTGAGATACATCATTCTTTAGATGACGACTTTGCAGCGAATATTATGGATTAAGAATACTGATCAGCGATACGGATTTGATATTTTTGGAACATCATGATGTCTTGCCGGCATCATTGAAAACTGTTGACCGCTTCTCTCTTGCAGGAAACAAGCCTATGTGTTTGTATACTATGATTGTCTTTTTGAATTTGGTGCTAATACTGTTATATGGAAAATGGAATAGGTCTTTGGATTATGGACGCGGATATTCTATAATGGACGACGGCTGGATTATGAATGACGGACTAGACGCTTGTAATTTAGTATCTCACTCTCATGAAGACCTATCAGCTTTCTAATTCTGGGAAATTCGAATCGTTCATAAGAAATAACTCGAGAATTGCATCACTGAAATTACCTCATCACCGTACCAGCTATAAACAAATGTTTCATGTCTGTCATATAAAGATGGTGGGGAAAGATGCCGGAGTACTGACAAGAAGTAATTTGACCCTATAGGCCAATATTCTGACTGCATATCTAAGAACATCACAAGAACCAAAAATGGTCCATCTGATGATTTGTATCTCACCCGAGCTTTTATTGGGACTGTTCAGGTGGAGATCTTGAATTATATAAGGGTCGTTTGAACACCATGGATAATATATCTCCTTGTTGTCACAATGGAAGCATGAATGAAGAGAAATCGACAATATCATCAGTTTATTCTACGCGGAAGACGTAAATGATAACTCAAAAGGACCATACACCATTGTATTTATCTGCTGGATCTCGACATAAATGGCTAATTTAACCGTGAATACTGGAAGATCATCATCGTGTATGCTATGTTTCATGATTTAAAGGTGAACTGAAAAGCTTTCCAATGTTCTGTTAAAATGTCATAAAACAAGAACTTCTATAGTTGTTACAAATATGTGTGGTAATAGTTCTGTGGGCTATTGTTTTATTTTGGGTATAT
This sequence comes from Hanleya hanleyi, assembly GCA_036873755.1. NCBI lineage: Eukaryota > Metazoa > Mollusca > Polyplacophora > Lepidopleurida > Hanleyidae > Hanleya > Hanleya hanleyi. Next base: position 10,651 of record JAVTVY010042765.1, on the reverse strand, counting down.
GAGAAGTCAAAACTTATACCACCAGAAGACGAGAGCCAGAACTTTTAAAAACGTCATCACTTGCCTCCCGTTATTTTTGGAACGTCATGACGGTATATTGGTCCTCGCTCATTCATTCGACGTAGCATGAAACCGTTATAACGTCATAACGTTCTACAAACCAAGAGAGACAAGCGATGCAAGTTTTCAAGACGGATTTATAACAGGATAACTTAAATATTGTTATTAGTACAAAATATATTTGCCCCAAAAAACGTATAAAAGTTATGTCACATAAGACAAGATGTATATAAGCAACATTTTAGATAAAATTAAAAGCTTTGCAGTTCACCTTTAAACTCGCCCCAAAGAAGGTCGATCGATTGAGGTGTTCGCAGTACTGTCGCTCTCTGTAGATTCGGTTATTATCCATGTTATCCACCTGGTTGCACTCCATATTTTTCTTCTGCGTGTATTGTTACTTCTCTGTCAATCGCTATTAACTGCAACCTTAATATTTTTCAACTAATATAATCAAATGACAGTGATGGCAGACAGGTGTTCATTCTGATCATCGGATCGGTCATATTCACTCACTACTGATATGAACTGGTATATGTTGGTTGAAAATATTGAACGCCTCTTGCTTCTAAATGAGGCATCATCGCATCAGTCATATGCTCTCACTATCGATATGAACTGGTATCGGTTGGTGGAAAATATTGTACGTCATTTACTTCTAAATGCGGCATTGCTGAACACGACGTTGGATTTAATTCTGTCTTTCTCTCTCTCTCTCTAATTGAGGGAAAATGATAAATTATTTAACTTACGTTTTGCATTGACTTGTTCACAAGTTCACATTTCCATTGACGAAGTGACGTTGGCTGCTTATAATACTGCGTGGGCTTATATTGTGCTCATTTCCCACTCGTATTCATGTTGACTTCCTGGGCCAAGTTTTTTTCAATGAATGCAACGGAGAATACATGTGGTCAGTGAAATTAAATCAAGTCCCATATGCTGGCTTGATATTTTATACATGGCAAATATGAAGAATGTGCTGAATTCAGATCCAGTAATCCTTGCATTACATTGAAGTGTCCATCTGCTATGACAGGTAAGTGCTACAACAAAACTAATGTGATATGAACAACGCATGTAATTATTTCCTTTGATCAGTCGAAGCACTCACCAGTGACGAGAGTATCGAACTTGACTGGCGAGAAGAAAACAGTTACCAAGGGCATGTATAAAAGTGGAGTTTGACAGTGGGCCCGCTTTATGACAGAACTATACATTTGTTGCCGAAACATATATGGAATATCTGTCCTCGTGAGAAACCTTGACTAAACTATATTATCATTGGCAGCGAAAAGTTGGACATACAGTTTCCCAGCAATGGTGTCTGCAACGTCCAAAGCCTTTCAGCTAGCGATATTATAAGTTATGCCTTTGCATTGGTATACAAGCCTGTATTTAGTCGAAAAGATAAATATTTTCACGAGCCCCCAGGGCGAGGGACAATATTAATCATCGAGACGAAATACAGGCTTGTATACCAATGCAAAAGCCGTGTTTGACGAATTTATCACATTGAAGAGTTATTTTCCTCGTTGATCACCAACCCGAAAGAAAGACGTAAAACATCGTGAATCGGACATGCATCATTGATTCCCTTCAATGTATGTAGGATTTATTTACGCTGAAGCTGTGTTAAAATAGTAATGAGCACCCAATTGATTTAACCCTATCTGACTTGGGCTTTTTAAGACCTGTCCTGGTCTTCGGTGTGGGGGCAATTCTGTCCCCCCCCCCCCTAAATATTTTCCTATCCCTTGAGCTAGGGACTGGAACTTACCACTCTATACCCTTGGGTCAGGCTTTATCGGCAAATGTAAAAGAATCCAAGATGGCCGCTACGGTGACGTCACAGTCATCTTCAAAAAAACGCAATTCCGATTATTCAGTCAGATTTTTTATTTTATTTTATTTCAGTGTTTTCATTTCGGAAAAACATTGATATATTAGTAAACAATAATCTGACGTGAAATAAAATAGTTCTTGCCCAATTCTCCTCGCAGAAAAGCAGGAATTTTGAAGAAAAACCCATGGCCACCATTTTGAATTTATTAAAGGAGTACTTACCTTATTTTTGAGTGTGACTATTTATCAGCAATCGTATTCAATACCTTGTTATATAAAACTTATGTTGATAGAGTGCGAAAAAATAAAAAATATTGAATATTTTGTTACTCGCCACGGCGTGCACTAAGCGCCGCCATTGCGCCATTGCCCCACTGCGTGACGTTTTTAGATGAGCGGAAGTGAGTGTTTACTCATCTTAAATCGTCATAACGTCATGTCGATAATTCGCACGAGAAGGAACCCAGTATGTTCAATGACGTTCTAGTTGATTTTAGTAGTTCAAGTGTGATCATGAAAATGTTTACGAACTTAGAAGCATCGTCATTCAACTCAAAACACTGGAAAAAATTGCAGAGGACGCTCTTTTAGTTTACCGCTCAGCTTCAGATTTTGTCCAAATTGCATCGGGCAAGTCTCAATTGAAAAACTTGGGGAAGAAATTCTGCAGTTGGCGGAGATAAAGTAAACCACTTTCCGTTTAGGAATTACCCTCGTGAGATTTGCCGCGCCAGTTTTCCCCTCGAATTAAAACTCGGACACAGTAATTCAAATGTCTGTAGTTGGAACGTCCCTGGATCAAGCGTTAGCCGTGACGTTGTCCTGAATGCTGACGTCATCAGTTACGTCATCCCATAGGCAACATGGCGGCACCCACGTCGAGCTCAAAGCGGAAACATGGCTTCACAAATCGTAATAAAAATAATAGGTTATCGCCCTCAACGACAGTAGAGTGATTGGTTATAGTTAAGAGTCTAGCCTTTGTAATAGAAACCTATACAAAATAAGGTGAGTACTCTTTCAATGATCTTCTGCTCGGTGGGTTATGCTAATAGGCTCAATAGGATAGAAAGTTTGACAGGGAGCCCATGGCTGGTAGTGTTAAGACGTTATCATCATTCCTGGGCTCCATCATCAAAGCCGAAACTATATACTTTGCCTTGAAATATGTGCGAACGAGTTGGTCATGAACATATCTGGAATGTTAGCACATAACAGGAGAAAATTCGACTTAGGCTGCTTCACAGCAAAGAAAATGCCCTCCAGAATCATAAAATAATCTGGTACCCAAAATCACAGAACCGTATCTGAATTTAATTTCCCTTCCCCTATCCAGAAAATGTGGCACACCCAATGCAATATATGTGTGTGATTTAATATTTGTCCTATGTTTTGGTGCCGTGGTATGATTCTGAAAGCGATCATTGCATTTTAATGGAAATCATCACACCCAAGTGTTCACAGAACAAGATAACTACATGTACAGCAAATTGGGAATCTAGATGGAACTGGGCTTATCATTTATTAGGAAATAACAGAATGAGAAGACTACGTTAAAACCTGTGAGTTTGTTCTTGCTGCAGTCTTGCAGTTTGGTGTACATGTGTACATGTGTACCTTGGTTCTTATACTGGCTGAATCATGCTAGCCTAGACTAGTTAAACCCAACCATTAATAAACTCAGATATAATATCAAGGAATATGTAAATCTAAATTAATTTGTTTCGTCCAATCAGGGGGCTAGCTGTGGGAAATACACTTAGGAGCACGTGGACACATATATTAAAACATATATAGAGAAATAATATCCAAGTACAAAATCCTGTACATACATTGTACGTGGTAATCTCTCTTCTTCAGAAAGTTAAAACGGTTTACTGTTGCCTAAAAGTATGGTTTTTTACATATCCGTGAAATAAACATAAATCAATGTCAAATTGAAAAGAATTTGCCGTTATTGACTTATTACGGGATCTCGTAGAATATCGGCGAACAGCCTCAACACTAGTTGGTAAGTGAGTAAATCACGTTCATGTCCATGCGCCTATAGAGCTGTGACATCAGGATTTTTGGAATTTTTCAAAACAGGCTGAAGTTTCTAACAATATTATCCAGACATCTCACAGTAGGACAAAAGTAAACACATCTGCCACAATCGAACCAATGTGAATTATGTCCGACGAAAGGGTGGGCCTGTCATATTCAACCTTCGGGCGGCGAAGGAACGGTGCTCCTTGTGCTGAAGATTAAGCTTTGGTTGCCCCAAAAATTGATATTATTTCCAGCAAAAAGGCAACTTTACAAACAAATACCTTGAAGATGGTCCACAAGAATACTCCCACTTCCACCCCACTTACCCTCCCCCTATCCCCTTCTGGATAGAGCTGAAAAGTTCTGTTTATCGCTGCCATTACAAAAAGGTATGGTGATCCCAAATTTTCTATTTCATTTCCCTGTTTCATATGATAATATTGTTGTGTGGGAAATCGGCCTAATGAGTTTCAAACACGGAAACATACTGTTTTGCTCACTAATTTAAATAAACAGGGTATCGTGACGACGATACAGCTCACCAATCTCCAGTGTACGAGCTGTCACAGCGACACAGCTCACCAATTACCAATATACGAGTTGTCAGTGCATTCCCATCATAGCTCTCAAGATTTGTATCTAATACCGCTTTTGCCGGTGCTAGGGGCCGTGTGGTCATGTCATCCAAGTTGCCACATGAACAGATACAATAAAAGCGTACCTGAGATACAACACATATCACGAATCGTTAGATTCTTGGTATGTGCTTTAGAATAGGTTAATCAGAAGACGGTACTGTGAAGTCATGTGGCTCTTCCCACTTCCCTTATATGCGTTGTAATTACACAAATGGCGCAATATTTCTACAAATATTACGAATATCCCATTTTTGTTTCAGAATTGGTCTTATCGTAGCCTAACATACTTAAAAAATAATGTTTTCATAGGCGCGCTAATTGGTTATTTTACGCATGGTTAGTGTGGGAAGGTTTATATTTTAGGGCAAGGGCGAAGCCCGCGCCTTAAAATTTATAAACTTTCCCAGACTAACCGTGCGTAAAATAACCATTGAGCACGCCTATGAAAACATTATTTCTATTTTATTGCACTACTGAAACTGATTATCAACAAAGATTATAATCAAATGTTGAAACATATTTTAAACTTTGACAACATTTCTCCACTTTTTCGTCCACTGATGCTGGCACGATGCTCCTGTCTCGGTTGGCATCGTGCCAATGTGACCAGGCTCCGTGGAACATACTTGGATGTAAATCTATTTGTGTCGCTTTCTTAATCAAATTCACGATGAAAACAGCAATTAAACTCGAGAAACAAATTCCATCTTGTAATCTATTTGTGTGTTTATTCGATTGTATGAAGCAGACGACCCCTTCCTCTCACGCCTTGTAAATTAAAATCTCCCAATGAACACCTGCACTTGGCAGATGTACATTTCGCACAATCTTGCTAAAACCCTCAATAGTTGTACGGTTAGCAAGTTGTTATCGACATAGAAGTGTTATGGAATTAAAATTTAGGCACACTTTCACAGTTAAATATGACCGTGATCTACTCCCATAAACCTCCAATTGCCTGAGTTTGAGATAGTCAGGGCCGATGCTGTGCTCGGCAGACAATTCCTTTGGTAACATGTATTCCTTCAATAGTGCAACACAAGAACTCGGTTTGGTGAACGGTCAGAAGGGACGCTTATAAGCTTGAATAATGCAAATTAACTTTTAATACTCCACAATATATGATCATCTGCATTCGAGCACAGGCTACAATACGTTTATCCTCGGAGACCGATATCAAGGGCCATGCCAATGCAATCAATTGGTAACATTTAATTACTCGGAGATATAGTGAAGCATGGATATGTAAGCCACAATATGAATCTATATCAGTATCAGTGCAAAATATTCAGATTTCTGGCTTGACACTCGTGATATATCAACAAGAGATTGAGCGGAAAATTAATGACGGAGCGAAGGACCTAAACAAGGTCAATCAAGACTGCAGACATCCAGGAATCAGAATGTGTATTAAAATGCGATCACTGCATTCTAATGATTTCAGTTCAGCAAATTTCTTTAACAGATGACCTAGGGTGACGATGTGCTAGACTGGCTTGTTGCGACGAATTCAATCCCAGAATTGAAGCGATTTAATTGAAGTATATTACTATTGAATGACCATCTTAATCAAGAAGTAATGTCCGTCCTGAGAATGAGAGCAATGCTGTAGATGCGCTGATGCGAAGACAACTCCATTGGTGTAGAACCACTGAATGATGTTACACGTTTATGGACGTTTACCGAGTGGTATTTTATCAAGAGTATCCTTATCACAGCAAATAACAGTCGTGATGTTCGAACGATGATATATCAACACAACTATAGCATATGACATCTACATTGAAGAGTCATCTGATATTAGGTCAACATTTAGAGTGAAAACATTAGGGCCATGTGAGTTAGTAAGTTGGCCATGTGTTTTCTTGCTGTACATTAGTGACGAAATTTATTGAAGATATATGTGTTTCGAACCTTGCTGGATGGTTTTCTGAAGAAAGTAGCCCAGTCGACTACTTTACATGGCTTTGTACCTCAACTTGCCCATTTTGGTTAGCGGGAGGCAAATTTTGCACTGCGCGATCTGGTGAGCCGGAGTTGTTCCCTTTTATTTTCAAGTCTACCAAACAGCGCGGATTTCGAATGCAAAATGCCACATCTTGACCGTCAACTTGTCTCGATTCCTCGGACAAACCCCGTAATCCTCTTATTTGTGACACTGACCGGAGCATGGCAAGTGTAATCCCAAACTATACTAGGCTGGAATAAAAATGAAAAATTGTGTCTCAGCTTTTTGGAACAAAACATTATATGAACCATTTTCTCTACCAACGAGATCACATACACGTATACTCTATTTACAATCTCGTAAATTCGTAGTTCGTATATCGGGATATGTAAATTTCTTTCTTTTGATTTCTAAATATTTGTCCACCGGTACTGAAAATAATTGACACCGGCATTTATTGTCGACGACAATGAATTTCACACAGTAAGAGTACAGCAGACTTCTGGTCGAGTCGATCGATATTTTTGAAAGAGAGAAGCGGCCAACATTTGACCGCTTCTCTCTTGCAGGAAATTAGCCTATGTTTATCTATACCTATGATTGTCTTTTGAATTTGGTGATAATGCTGTTATATTGAATATGAAAAAGGTCATTGGATTATGGACGTGGATATTCTTAAATGGACGACGGCTGAATTATGAATGACGGACTAGACGCTTGTAATTCAACGATGCCGGCAAGACATCACGATGTTCCAAAAATATCAAATCCGTATCACTGATCAGTATTCTTAATCCATATGATTTTCGTTGTAGCTCAGATTCTAAATTTATGGTCTACACAAATTATACATTTCAACCAAAATGAATTCAATCTTTTCAGTATCACCATATCTATTGTGATACTCATATGAATAGCATGATCTTGAGTGGAGGTCTTGATATTAAAAATACCTATCAAAGAGTCAACAAGAACAAATAAATCAAATTCAGACGCCGTAATTTGTACTAAATAATTTGGCATTTTCTCTGTACAAGCAACATTTTTTACTCCGTATTCAATTATTATTTGATTTTTTTATTATTATTATTATTTGATTTTTTTTGCATTATAAACGTTCTGAAGGTTTTTCAGATAAAGTGTTATTTTCGACGTTAATACGTTCAGTACATTCATAAAACGGCAATAGAACGTGATCGAGTATTTTTTTCAGATATGTTGGACATTCCTTCTAAGCCGTCTTCTGAGAAATCGAAAAAGATATTCTCATTCCCTCGAATCCAACATGTAGATCTACGATCTTTTCTTGAACATTGCGATATGTCAACGAATGAAACTGGTGGAAATATAACGGAATGAAATTACCGACCAAGATTAGGCGATGTATATCTAGGATCAAACCAATTCTAAGCAACACATTTTATCAATTATCAATTTACCTTTCAAATGGTTTGAAAAAATCTCCTTTCAAATTGTATCTTATGAGAACCGATCGTAATTTTCTTGTAATATCACAATGAATGAGACGAGTACGACTTATTAATATTCGGACTTGGGATAATATTTGCTCGTACTTTTATTTTTCATGCCAGGAATTATACCCGCTGAACACAAGGTCCAAAGTCGATCACAATAAGCTTGTCCTTCCATTAACGTTGAATAGAGAATTAGACTATTAGAATTAGATCTATCACCAGTGGGTAGGACCAATTTATGATTTGAAGAGATAATGGATCCGAATTTCATAATCCGATTTATTTGCAATTTGAGTCAGTCCAACAAACATTTCAATACTGTTCGAACTCTTTGAAACAAAAAAATGTCAATAAACCGATTGTGTACAGAATTGAAGCGAAGGCCGAATAGCTATCACCTTCACAACTAATTCACCTAAAGAGGGCGACAGAATCCAAATGCTGTAAATTTTGTGCTGTAATTCTTGCTACCGGCGATCGGCTGTGGAAATAGTGCACCGAATCATGGCTGGCGTCTTCCGAATCTCTTAGTTTGTTCCGATTATTCTCGTCTACCCTATTATTCCTTTATCTTCGATGATCGAGGCAAATCGCTTTTCTGTATTCCCGTTTTGAGAAATAACCAACGGTATTAAAAGCAAAGTAAAGAAAATGTTGACGAACGAAATTCGATTTAGAATCAGTGGTTAAGAAGTACGCAACAGGCTATCGATTTTTGGGGGGTCATTCGCGGTCGTTGTGAAAGAATACTATAAATCAATTGAGCAAAAAGTAAGGTAGTCGTCGCATCAATTGCCCATTGTCTGTCTTATATTTGGGGTCATTACTCAGACCCTTCTAGAGCGAGTTTGGACAGAGGAGCGGAAACTCACCACGACAGAGTTGGAGATAACATAGAAGAATCAGACCTAATGAGCACCAAAATTTGTGCAGAAAAACCATGCAAGCTCTCAGACTCGATCCTCTATGTTCAGGTTGTTAGTGATCATGTCACAGACATCGGACGAAGAGATCGTCCGTGTCTAGAGAACAAAACTCCCACAATTTTTGGGATGGAATTCTGGAGAATGATCATATTATTTATCGTAAATTGAATGTGATAACTGTGAAAGGTCTAGCTGTATTGTTAATTGATTTCTACCTGGCTTATCGTGTGGAGGGAATTTAAACTACACAAATGCGGTTTTATAAATGCATTTAGTCACTATTGAATTTGTACATAATGTCAGTTACACAGGTTATTGATATTGTTACGCCCATTCCAACATATAACAGATTCAACGGGCGACAGATTATTCAGAAACGAAGGTCTCGCTTATTTCTTGAACTGAAAAACGATTCAATCGTGATATTGTGTTATCATTCCATTAAGTACGAAATGCAATTACCTTTGACGAATTCGTACTCATGAACAATGATCTAAACTTGTTAAAGCTGTAATCAGCCACATAATCAAAGATTTTGTAAACTCTCTCCCGTCTGTTTTTCAGCACTTCGTTAAAGCATCATGGATATTATATTTGAAGATAGTGCGATTGCCACATACAACGAATGCAAGAATATTTTGTAAGAGAAACTTGAAACTCTGCCCTCTTCGACGGGTTTTCTGTTTCGCCATTGAATATGCGCTGTACGTGGAGAGGAAAAGGACGTCACTGTGTGACGTGTGAGTGACGTAGCGACGCTCACGAATCTGAATGCTGAACAGCTGCAGCCATGGGATAACGTCACGGTTCGTGCCTAAGGTTCGGTAGAGAGGCAGATCCTACGTAGGCAGAATGCGCCACATGAGTAAACGCTTGTTGACACGGCGGTCGAAAAATAAACGGCATGCCATGCTTTATTATAGAAAAGGTAGGAATTTGGAATTATAATTATAGGTTTTATATAACCCCATAGAAATATATGCACTTTTAATGTAATTTTCAGTTATTTTAGAGACAAATTTTAACTTAAGGATGTCCGCTGGTGGTTTTTGGCTTTGGCAGCCATTTTGCCTGTTTTTCCTGTTGGGTTATCTCCCTTTCCTAGGTTAGAAGATAGGGATTTCCTTTAAAAGCCTTCTAGCCGAGAATTTTGCACAGCAACATCCATCCAATTTGATAAATTTTGATAGACATTGTGATTATATGCAAACAGTTAGAGTATAAGAAAAAGTTAAATACTATTTATATAAATTTTTCATGAATATGCTTCAAAACTAGGGCTATTCCCTATGTTTTCTGGGTTATCAAATTGAGCATGGGTCAGTCCACTTAACGTTGCCTACAGCTAAAAAATGCACACCAACCTATATTTTTTCTTTGTTTTTCCTCATATTACACAATTATGAATGCAACAACACACATTATTCAAAAAGTTAATTACTTTGATTTACCACCAGCGGACATCCTTAATTACCTGTGATATTGTTATCGAAATTACTCTTACCACATACCAGGGGGCAATTCGGCTAGTGGGCTGAAACTTATCTCTCTATACCCTTGGGTCAAGCTCTTCAAGCTCTACCGGAAAATGTAAAAGAATCCAAGATTGGTATTTTTGGTAAGATTTTTCGTTTTTGCTCACTTTTCCTCTCAGAAAAGGAGGAATTTTGAAGAAAAATGACGAAATCATCATTTTCTAGTACCCCACACGACCGACATTTTGAATTT
>JAVTVY010042764.1:0-18941 GCA_036873755.1 Hanleya hanleyi | reverse complement strand
GTATGGGGTATGGGGATGGTCAATTTTTTCGTTTGCTTTACTATGGGTTGTGGGGTCTCATTTTTCTCGTCTCGTCGAGAAAAACACAATGGGAGGGATCCCGGAGCGAATCGGTGAAATTTTTGGGAAAAGTCACCGAGGTCTGTATATAGGCTCATACTGGCTATATGGGGGGAGGGGTGGTCAAATTTTTTGTGTGGGTGTTACTATGTGTTGTGGGGGAGGGGTCCCGGAGCGAATCGGTGAAATTTTTGGGAAAAGTCACCGAGGTCTGTATATAGGCTCATACTGGCTATATGGGGATGGTCAATTTTTTTGTGGGTGTTACTATGGGTTGTGGGGTCTCGTTTTCTCGTCTCGCCGAGAAAATCACAATGGGAGGGGTCCCAGAGCGAATCGGTGAAATTTTTGGGAAAAGTCACCGAGGTCTGTATATAGGCTCATACTGGCTATATGGGGGGAGGGGTGGTCAATTTTTTTGTGGGTGTTAGTATGGGTTGTGGGGTCTCGTTTTTCTCGTCTCGCCGAGAAAAACACAATGGGAGGGGTCCCGGAGCGAATCGGTGAAATTTTTGGAAAAGTACCGGGTAGGTGCATTCTCCCAACGTCAGAGTTTGTAACCTCCAAACCGTCGGTAAACATTGTATATATGACAATAGGGGATATACAATCTGATGCCATGAGAATGGGTAGGTGTGGATAGGCCCATATAGCTCCATACTGGCTATATGGGAGTATAGGTTCAACCTGGGAAATTCACATACGTTCATTGTGATATGGGTTGTTTGGATTTGTTTTTCACGTATCGTCATTTAGAACACGATGGGAAGGGTTTCGAAGCGAAACGGTGAAATTTTTGGAAAAAGTTCACCGAGGCCTGGGTAAGCCCATAGGACTATACTGCATGGCTATGGGGTATAGACCCATACGGGGTGGACGTTTGGGGTCTAGGTGAGCCCCTAATGATCCTATGGTGTCGTATGAGGTCTTATTTTGAAGCTCTCGTGGAGGAGCATCCGACTGGACTAATAGTTCGTCCGTTTTCGATATTCTACGCATGCGCAGTCTGGCCCGTAGTATAGAAAGCAGGCATTTTGGGAGTATGTGGGTGTGTGTTTGGGGTAAAGATGGACCGCTATGGGTCCGAATGGGTCGTGGAAGGTGTCAAAGTAAAGCTTGTGTGGCGTAGAGTCAAAATGGCGTGTTTTTAAAATGCAAGTCGCGTCAATCTGCGCATGCGCAGTTGGTTGTAGTAAGTCAAGTGGCCATTTTGGGGCAGTGCAGGAAGGTATTTGGTGTCGAGATGGACCATCCTTGGTCCGATTGTGTCGTGGGAGGTGTTATCTTGTAGCTCTCGAGGTGTACATCCAAATTTGAGGGATGTTCACGTCAGCTGTGACGTCATCGATGACGTCATCAATAGGAGTAGTAGCGAAAGTGGGCATTTTGGGGCGGTGAAGGAAGGTATTTGGTGTAGAGATGGACCATCCATATCTGTCACGCATTATACCATATCTTTGTTGTGTTATACCACATCTGTCCTGCATTATACCATATATGTCCTGTATTATACCATACCTGTCCTATGTTATACAATATCTGTCCTGTATTATACCAAATCTGTCCTGTATTGTACCATATTTGTCCTCTATTATACCATATATGTCCTGTATTATACCAAATCTGCCCTGTATTATACAGTATCTGTCCTGTATTATACCAAATCTGTGCTGTATTATACCAAATCTGTGCTGTATTATACAATATCTGTCCTGTGTTATACCATATATGTGCTGTATTATACAATATCTGTCCTGTATTATACAATATCTGTCCAGTATTCTGCAATATATGTTCTGTATTATACCAAATCTGTCCTGTATTATACAGTATCTGTCCTGTATTGTACCATATATGTCCTGTATTATACCATATCTGCTCTGTATTATACAATATTTCCCCTCTATTATACCATATCTGTGCTGCATTATACCATATCTGTCCTGTATTGTACCATATATGTCCTGTATTATACCAAATCTGTGCTGTATTATACAATATTTGCCCTCTATTATACCATATCTGTGCTGTATTATACCATATCTGTCCTGAATTATACCATATCTGTGCTGTATTATGCAATATCTGTCCTGTGTTATACAATATCTGTCCTGTATTATACCAAATCTGTCCTGTTTTGTACCATATTTGTCCTGTATTATACAATATATGTTCTGTATTATACCAAATCTGTGCTGTATTATACAGTATCTGTCCTGTATTATACCAAATCTGTGTTGTATTATACAATATCTGTCCTGTATTGTACCATAGCCGTTGTCGTGAATAACAACAAGTTCAGCAATGTTCATACAGTTTATTATCCCCAATGTTACATCATACCCAGGCTGGGGGAGCCGCCCTGGGCATGTTTAGTATGTTCACAGCAAAACAAATTGAAATATCAAACACCATGTTTTATTATTGACAAGATCCCGGATGTAAAATCCACTGCCCACACACACACACACACACACACAGACACACACATGCAATGTGGCTCAGTCGTACGCCAGTACATCTCGGCCCTCGACTTGGGGATAGTTGAACTGAGTGTGCTAAAAATAGATCACCAGCTAGCGTGCTATAAAAGGGAAGCGGCCTGGCCGTTTCATCAGACACTCTGTCAACCACCAAGATGTTCACTTGCACAACTTGCCAGAAGCAGTTTACTCGTCTGCACGACTTGCACCGCCACAAGGCCTCCACCCACAACGATGCACGGTATACTTGTATAACCTGCGCACGGTCATTTAATCGGAAGGATCCTTTACTGCGCCACGAACGCTCATTCCACGAGGGCGCGACGGAACAATGTAAGGATTGTGGTCAACTCTTCAAACGACGCAGTCAGTTAAGACGCCATCAGCGTTTGATTCATGCCCAGTCTCTACGGTTTGGGCGACAACTTTCCACTGAAGAGGAGCCGCGGAAGGTCAGACCCAGTAAAGAAGAGCCCGGGGAGACGAACGCCACTGGTGATGCGATGACGGAGAGCCCGCCTATACCCACAGTTCAGAAGAGCCTGGATACCCAGCCGGACCCCACCGTTACGGTTTCGAGTCATACGCCTGACAACATCGAACATTTTCTGGACGAGCTCATAAATGTTCCTAGCGATCTCTTACAGGACGCCCATCCAGTGAGTGACATCTATCGGCGCCATTGGTCCATGATACGGCAATGTTCCAACCGTCATCGCCCTATTCAAGATATCTACAATTTCCGACTGACCGACGTCGCCCGTCTACGTAGCTACGTGGAAGCCATCTTCAACGACCAAACGGCCTTCAAATTAAATCTGGCGTTTGGTTACGTGCTGCAGCATAAGGAGACAGTCTAAGTCCGATACTTTTACCCGAGCAGTAACATCCAGGTATTTGACCAATCGTTTACCATCATTAACCGGGTGTCGCTAGAGACGATGCTGGAGAAACTGGACACCGTGGATCCCTTGGAATGGGCCCAACACCAACGCCCCAACACCAAGTGGACAGTGGAGAGGGTGACCAATGTTACGTTTTTCGTTACCAAGCTGACCCACCCCCTCGGCTGAATGCGTCACCCGTGCACTGATGAATACCATAACATGCCGTACATACTCTATATGTCTACATGCTGATCGTTGACTTGAGCTCAGTGAACACTTGTGCCTAATATGCCGGTGGGTTAAATAATAAAACATGGTGTTTGATATTTCAATTTGTTTTGCTGTGAACATACTAAACATGCCCAGGGCGGCTCCCCCAGCCTGGGTATGATGTAACATTGGGGATAATAAACCGTATGAACATTGCTGAACTCGTTGTTATTCACGACAACGGCTATGGTACAATACAGGACAGATATGGTATAATACAGCACAGATTTGGTATAATACAGGACATATACTGTATAATACAGGACGGATTTGGTATAATACAGAACATATATTGTATAATACAGCACAGATTTGGTATAATACAGGACAGATACTGTATAATACAGCACAGATTTGGTATAACACAGGACATATACTGTATAATACAGGACAGATTTGGTATAATACAGAACATATATTGTATAATACAGCACAGATTTGGTATAATACAGGACAGATACTGTATAATACCGTAAAGATTTGGTATAATACAGAACATATATTGTATAATACAGGACAAATATGGTACAAAACAGGACAGATTTGGTATAATACAGGACAGATATTGTATAACACAGGACAGATAATGCATAATACAGCACAGATATGGTATAATTCAGGACAGATATGGTATAATACAGCACAGATTTTGGTATAATACAGTACATATATGGTGCAATACAGGACAGATATGGTATAATGCAGCACAGATATGGTATAATAGAGGGGAAATATTGTATAATACAGAGCAGATATGGTATAATACAGGACATATATGGTACAATACAGGACAGATAGTGTATAATACAGGACAGATTTGGTATAATGCAGAACATATATTGCAGAATACTGGACAGATATTGTATAATACAGGACAGATATTGTATAATACAGCACATATATGGTATAACACAGGACAGATATTGTATAATACAGCACTGATTTGGTATAATACAGCACAGATTTGGTATAATACAGGACAGATACTGTATAAAACAGGGCAGATTTGGTATAATACAGGACATATATGGTATAATAGAGGACAAATATGGTACAATACAGGACAGATTTGGTATAATACAGGACAGATATTGTATAACATAGGACAGGTATGGTATAATACAGGACATATATGGTATAATGCAGGACAGATGTGGTATAACACAACAAAGATATGGTATAATGCGTGACAGATATGGATGGTCCATCTCTACACCAAATACCTTCCTTCACTGCCCCAAAATGCCCACTTTCGCTACTACTCCTACTGATGACGTCACCGATGACGTCACAGCTGACGTGAACATCCCTCAAATTTGGATGTACACCTCGAGAGCTACAAGATAACACCTCCCACGACACAATCGGACCAAGGATGGTCCATCTCGGCACCAAATACCTTCCTGCACTGCCCCAAAATGGCCACTTGACTTACTACAACCAACTGCGCTTGCGCAGATTGACTCGACTTGCATTTTAAAAACACGCCATTCTGACTCGACCCCACACAAGCTTCACTTTGACACCTTCCACGACCCATTCGGAACCGTAGCGGTCCATCTTTACCCCAAACACACACCCACATACTCCCAAAATGCCTGCTTTCTATACTACGGGCCAGACTGCGCATGCGCAGAATATTGAAAACGGACGAACTATTAGTCCAGTCGGATGCTCCTCCACGAGAGCTTCAAAATAAGACCTCATACGACACCATAGGATCATTAGGGGCTCACCTAGACCACAAAACGTCCACCCCGTATGGGCCTATACCCCATAGCCATGCAGTATAGGCCTATGGGCTTACCCAGGCCTCGGTGAACTTTTTCCAAAAATTTCACCGTTTCGCTTCGAAACCCTTCCCATCGTGTTCTAAATGACGAGACGTGAAAAACAAATCCAAACAACCCATATCACAATGAACGTATGTGAATTTCCCAGGTTGAACCTATACTCCCATATAGCCAGTATGGAGCTATATGGGCCTATCCACACCTACCCGGTACTTTTCCAAAAATTTCACCGATTCGCTCCGGGACCCCTCCCATTGTGTTTTTCTCGGCGAGACGAGAAAAACGAGACCCCACAACCCATAGTAACACCCACAAAAAAAATTTGACCACCCCTCCCCCCATATAGCCAGTATGAGCCTATATACAGACCTCGGTGACTTTTCCCAAAAATTTCACCGATTCGCTCCAGGACCCCTCCCATTGTGTTTTTCTCGGCGAGACGAGAAAAACGAGACCCCACAACCCATAGTAACACCCACAAAAAAAATTGACCACCCCTCCTCAGGTGGACAGTATGAGCCTATATACAGACCTCGGTGACTTTTCCCAAAAATTTCACCGATTCGCTCCGGGACCCCTCCCATTGTGTTTTTCTCGGCGAGGCGAGAAAAACGAGACCCCACAACCCATAGTAACACCCACAAAAAAATTGACCACCCCTCCCCCCATATAGCCAGTATGAGCCTATATACAGACCTCGGTGACTTTTCCCAAAAATTTCACCGATTCGCTCCGGGACCCCTCCCATTGTGTTTTTCTCGGCGAGACGAGAAAAACGAGACCCCACAACCCATAGTAAAGCAAACGAAAAAAATTGACCATCCCCATACCTCATACAGGCATTTTCCCTTATATTGTATAATACAGACCCCTATTGTAGGGGTAAAGTCCGTGTTCCGCTTTTTATATTTTCGGAAAAAAATCCTAATTTTACATGCACCCACCCCAGTGACTTGATAGGCAGGAGCGCTTCACTTTGACACCTCACTCGACCCATTCGGTCCACTAGGGACCACCCCGGTGACAAAACGTCTATTCCCATACTCTTTTTAGGCATTCCCCGTATACATTAACATTGGAAGTCACTTGTCCGCGGAAGTGACGGCAACACCACTAGATCGCGGAGGAATACAAATGTTAAAGGTTGCCGGAACTACTTTTGACCTCCACGTGACCTTGAGCTGGTGGCGCCCCCTGGCGCCACAGGCGCCGCAGAGGTAAAAGGCGATGTGGCGCCCTCTATACTTTAACCTGGACAAAAGGGCATCAAGAGTTACCTCCCTGGAAAATGTTGCCTCTGCCGTGTTTTACCTACTACTCCTGTATTTCGTAGAATAAGAATATACCCGATTGAAATGGACTGCTGTTCAGTGAGGCGAGTCCATTGTTTCACGTTAATTATAATGCAGGACGGTCCGACAACTGCAGTCGTCTATACGCATTGTCTGAATTTATATACTCGCATGCGCATGACCGTTTTAGTTTGATGATATTGGCACTCCATGACATGGAACAGCTTCGGCCGATCAACCAGTCACGCACGTGATGACGCCATTCAAACTTTCTATAAGAAAGAAAGAAAGAAAGAAAGAAAAATAATAATAACGAAAAAGCGTTTTTTGATACTATGTAAGGACTAGCAAAAAGCTAATTCATTTTTCAGTATGTCCGTTTAACGTTGGCACATTTAGGTATTTTTCTAATTGTTTGCAGGCAGGATATTAGTTACAATGTGCCATCTTACACTGGGTGGTATGGACACAGGCTCTGGGCGGAAGTTTGATGGTTATTTTGATGAGGTACGTAGTTTTGCACCTTATACGTGCACAAGACGGGGGGGGGGGACTATATTGGTTATATAATTTATTATTTAATTTAAGTTTAGAAACATACATATACTTAAAGATAAATACAAAAGAGAGGGTTTACTTCTGCGAGGACCTTCATGGTATACCATGGCACATCATTGTGTTGATTAGTTTGTTGATTAGCTATAATAAATGCCCATTGATCTTTCAAAAATCATGAGACAAAATATTCTCGGTCCAAATCTTTCCACTGAACGCGCTGTATCTCCACACAAACGGGGACTCATGCCGTTCATTGGACGAAATTCGCAAATGACTTCAAAGGGGATTGCCGTTGAATGCATCGAATTGATGAGTATTAGTCCCTATCAATATGTACCAGAACAGAGTTATCTTCCTTAATCACATTGAAATCGGTTTCCAGTTGCGTACATGTACCCATCACAATTTTGCTTAATTACGGGGCAGTGCTTTTTTGTATTCATACAATCTATACATTTTCTGAAAGCCCTTGATTCAAGGAATTTAGATAAATAAATAACTTTCTCGCATTTATTACAAGAATCGATTTATTCAGAGATAAATGATGTCATTTAGAAAAGTATAGTCCTCAAAATCACGCGCTAATAACTCTCTCAGTTTTCATCAAAAAAACTTGCTTTTTTTGAACAATGCATTTTACCATTTGAATAAAAATAGGTTGCCTCGGTTTTTGTAGTTGGGGCCTAGAAGTTATTTTATCTTCGTGCAAAGTTGAAAGATTGAAAAAATCTACAAAAAATCGACCACTCTTCACTAAATTATAAATAATTTATGAACAGGGCCGAGCTTATAAAATTTGAAGCAACCTATTGAAGATCTACATGATTGGAATATTGTGTCCAAAGTTCATGTTTGTACATCAAATAACAAGAGATTTTTATTTTTTGTCGTAAATCTAATCTCTGTGAAATAGAAAATTTGTGGCCTACTACTGTATCTTAGGATTTTTTTCGGCTTGAAAAAATGTAGGGGAAAAAAAAAACGATTTGAGAATTATAAAAATGCGTATATTAACTTTCATAATTGATTTAAAATATGCGTAGATATCTACCATCCAATACCCCACAGAACAGGTAATTTGCTTTGCACGCAAGTGACTGCACAAATCCAGCGCCGATATTCAAAGATGCAAACATGTTCGTCTGTGCACATTTATGTAATTCAACACCTTACAATTATAGTCTCACACCCATAAAGTGCAATTTGCACCGATACAATTAATCATGCATGTCAAGTGCATATTTACACATGGCGTAAAGCGGATATTCGCGTATGCGAAACATGACAATCAATTCAAATGCACAAAGACGGTCATTTAACTCGTTATAACACTGCACTGGTTATTTGAATATCATTTCAGGTCGTTTTCCGCAGAGGGTGCATCGAAGAAGCGTGATGAGAATTATGGATTCAAACCACGTCTTGTGTGAACGATACAGAGTGCATGGGACATCTTGATATCATGACCCTTTTTAGAGTTTTAAAAAGCTTTTTAAACAAATAGATGATACGTTTCTGAGAGAGATCAGCTTTGGTGTGCTTTTCGTGTTCAAAGCTGACTTAGGTCGCGCCTGCGTCCAAGATGGAAAACCACATTTTAGGTGGTGCACGAGTGAGCAACATTGCTATTATTGACATTTTGCGATACGGATCGATTCTTCGGGAAAACCACAAAAACCCTTTCATCTGAATTGACCATGTATATATTATTGAGGCATTACTTGGTCCACTGGCCAAATTTCCTTGAGCTTTGATTAGTTTTTTTTAGAAAAAGCGTTTTCTATGTTAGGCACCTCGAAAGTGTCTTTGAGTAATAGTAATGCATTTGTATTGGAATCGTAGAGTGTGTTTCAGAGTCCTTGTTTCAGGATAACAATTTAAATGAACAACGCTGGATGATAGATTTCCAGAGGAGAATTGGTGAGATAAGTGAAAAATGGCTTAGTACGGTGGCCCATTAGGGCCATTGTCCCTTTCTTTCGATTCCCTATGTTATGGGCCACCGTAGCTTAGGCATTTTTCTTTTTATTCTATGGCTTGAATCTGAAATCTCCCGACAGAATTTTAAACGATAAAGTATGATAAATGTTCCTTGAACCCCGTTTTATTAGCAAACTTTTTTCCATCGAGGCTGAAATTTTGAAAATTGATCAGTAATTATCATCTCTCCAACCCAGAGAAAATTGTCCTTCTAGTCGTCATGTTAAAATATTTGTCTACATGCTACGGTTGAAATATGTAGTGTGTGCTGACAGCCTTTGAGATGTTTGGTTATGTTTACCGAATCCATGTTGTGAAAGTAGTCGTATTATCCTCCCATTTTAAAGACGCTGAAGTGCTTGATACGTATACATGTGATTTGAAATACCGGTACTCTACAATATTCATCTGTGTTGTAAGTATTATATTGCCACAGTCATGAAGATGCTCATGACTGTGATAATAATAGAGGGAATTTGCTCCGGATGCTGTATTCATTGATGTATCGTGTAGCCTTTAAAAGCATCAGAAGTCTTTCAAACAAGAAGTACAACGCCAAATATATAGAAACATACCTAAACACCTCATTGAGGTCCTACCAACATTCAAAACAGCTTGGTATTAAAAGATAATGCATAAATTGCATTTGAAGTCCAACTACTCATACAGCTGTCATTTGTAAACACAAAAAGCTACGTTGAATCATATTCATTCACTCACTCATTCACTCCAATACATGTGAGAAGGTCATATTGGTCTGTGCCAGGTGGGAGGAACTACTTTTCTCTGAGGTGGGAAAGCTTCGTAAAGGTATAGTGATACGTCATTTTTCTATCCATTGCAAAAAAAGGTGGCAGAGGTCAATGGGGCTTGCATCATAATTGTTAGGATTGTATGTGCAAATTGCAGTCAGACAGGTGGTTGGACTTTGAATGTAATTTGTATATTATTTGTTTAAACTAAACCATTTCAAATGCCGGTCGGACCTCAATGAAGTGTTTAGGCATCTTTCTATATATTTTGCATTGTATTTTGTAGAAATGTTCACCAGAAATTTGCTTCGTAGATTCGACAATGAACGTGATATTTGTCATGCTTCAAACTAGACATCTGGGGTTGTATTTGTGTTCTACATTCTAAGGAAGATTAGAGGCGAATAAAAATTTTACTGTGTTCCAGAGAGATACCTGGAATTTGGATTTTACGTTTTCTATTGAAAACGGGACCCTCCCTCTTATCCTTGAACAATCTTTTTTTTTCAGAGAAACATTTGACTATCGTCGACAACTTCTGTGCGCCGGTTTAGTGTTTGTCGATTTAAGAAAATATATTTTTGTCACTTTTTCCACAAAGGGTAAAATATTGAATAAGGGTCCAAAAAACGAGTAACGGTCAAAATAATGAGTAATGGAAGCACAATGAATAAGAGATAAAACAATGAGTAAGGATAAACAAAGAGTAAGGATAAAAAAATGAATAAAACCCGTTTAAGTTAAAGGACCCGCCCAATCAGAATTGAATATGCGACCATGTTTTATCTCGTGATTATCTGTAAACAAGCGTCGACCATGTTTGGTCACGTAAGAATTTGACCTATAGAGAGGATTCAACATAACCATTTCATTTCAATCGCCATATAATTTCGACCATGTACTCTACAAATATGTATTTACATAGATGATATTAAGGGGATGACAATAAAGGGAGGTGACTCAATTAGGAGGTACTCAAAACAATTTAACAGTGGAGAATTTGAGAAATCTCCAACGATTCTATTCTTTCTAATATGAACGAAGGGAGAGGGGGAACTGCTCGATTTAAGTAAACGGCATAGAGAAAAGAATGCAACTCATTATATCATTATAAAATATATGTTTTATAAATAAACCAGATATAGTACAACATGTCAACATATCTCTGTAATTACATAACATCGATTTTTTCCTCATACAGAATATATACATCTAACATTTTTGTGAATATTCACATTTTACTTCTATTGATCCTTAACATTATTTTTCTTCCATTTATATATCTGAAGGATGAATACTTTCTTCAGAATCACTCTCATCATCTGAGTTCGTTCTACTAATATTCATAATCTAACCCCAGGCCTGTTGGAATTCATCACCTTCACTACTTCTGAATCAAGAGGGTGTATATAGTATATATCCCTTCTGCAGCTTGTACTACTGGTACAGCCTTATCAATCTCCTTCGATTTACGACTTGTTGGTTTGATACTTTAAACTACATTTGACTTCAGCCTTTGATGTTCCTGGGTATCCGGTTTGAGATCGATAAATAAATGTCCATCTAATGGTTGTCATCTTCATACACGTTCATCGAGTGGCCAGGAATTTTTGGATAATAGGACAACCTAATAACGTGTTTTGTTCATTTTCGATATGGTTATTGAAAAGAACAACATACTGTTAATTCAAGCCGATATATCTGAACGCTGTACCCTGGTCCTGTTTGGCGGATGTCATAAGATCTTCCACTATTAACAGATTTCTAACAAGGTATCAATTAAACCATAAATCCATTGTTATGATACTGTACTCGTGCCCTCTTTTAGTTTCTATACTAATACATTTTTGTTTGAGGTAGAAAGAGAAAGGCTCAAATTACAACAGTTGAGGCGGTAAAACAAGAGAGAGAGAGAGAGAGAGAGAGAGAGAGAGCATGAATCGTGCATGCTTGTAGTAGGAGTTAGGTCAAGCAACTTTCTGGTAGATCTGAGGAAAGACATAGCACAGAATTTGATCTAGTTAGGAATATTAAACTGGTTCCTAAATTTAATGAGAACAATAAGGTTAGTGAACCTTATCTCACAGAGAAGAAACTTCATCTATGTAGTTAGTACTCCGTTAGAAAATCCGAAGATATGCCACATTAACATGCCCAAGATATACCATGAACGTGAACCAGGTCTATCGGTTGGGTAGTTAATGTAGTTAGTCAGGAAAGCAGTGACTCAAAAAACTTGACAGTACAGACTTAGGAGAGACTCACATGGAACCAATGGCAGCAAACCTGTCAGTGTAGGAGACTACATTGAGAGCAAATTCGATCACTTATCGGAGCGGGTATTAAGAACTTGCCCCATGAATACAACTCATTAAGTTCTGACAGCCAGGTTGTATCCCTCTTGCTGTTCATGATGTGGTTGTAGGTGAGACTCAGCCTACTAAACAACATCCATACAGGCTTAATCCTGAAAAGTTAGCTCAGATACAAGAAGAGTTTAACTAGACCATGATATTGTTAAGCCAAACCAGAGTAGCTGGAGCTCACCTATTGTACCCATGCCTAAATCAGATGGTTCACAAATGTTCTGTATAGATTTACCTTAAGGTAAACACTGCGGCGCGCACTGAGTCATATCCCTAGAATAAAAATCTGTATTGATAGGATCGGTAACGCTGCCTATGTGACAAAGATAGATTTGCTAAAAGGCTACTGGCAGGTACCTTTGTTTGACAGGGCTAAATAAATATAAGCGTTTGTAACACCAGACGCTTTATACCAGTGCAAGGTAATGCCGTTTGGGATTAAAATGCTCCCGTCAGTTTTCAACGATTATTTTATCAGGCCATATCGGACTTTAGCAATGTGTCGCAGACGTTAAACCTTAACTCTGTCTCTCTCTCCCTCTCTCTATCTCATACAGTGATGATGTTTTGCTGTTTAGTGACACCTAGGATGAACATTTGAAACGTATTGTGCAGTTATTTGAAAGACTTGCGAAGGCTAATCTTGTGATAACTCTGCAGAAAAGTGAGTCTGCTCAGACCCAGGTCATATAGGACTACTAGTAGAGGGCTACAGGATGACGTCATTGATTTTCCGCTGTGACACCAGGGGGCGTGGTCATGAATGAGAAAATTAATAAGGAATAAGCCAATAAATCGAAGAGCAGAACCTTCATATTTGGTACCTAGACGATACTCGTAGAAGGCAACAATGGCAGCAGGACTATATCAATGCATGTAGCTGCCGACCGCATAAACAACAGTACACAAGGGGGTTCATTGCCTAAAATGCCTAAACTAGTATTAGAATGAAGTTTGATCCGCTCAAACACTACGTTGGTTGTTTATCACAGAATTTCTGAAGAATATGTGGTATCCTTCACATATACAAGCGTTCAGTCGGCCAATCAATATTCAGCCGTCGTTCATTAAAAAATATCCGCGTCCATAATATGAAGACCTATTCGATATAACAGCATTAGCATCAACTTCAAAAAAACGAAACCCAAACAACAATCATAGGATACATAAACATATGTCAGTATCCTGCAAAAGAAAAGCGGCCAAAAGTCTTCAACAACGCCGGCAAAAAATCATGATGTTACAATATATCAAATCCGTATCGCTGCATGTTTAGTGCACCAGTTTGGGCCTGTAAACAAAAATGATATTTCACCAATCCGAACACCGAGTCAACCAGTCTTTGATCTATCCTTGTAATGCTGAGTGAGCAAGAAACAGGTTCCATTCCGTCTTACGTGTAGATTAACTCGGTCCGGGACCGATCTCCCGCTTGTGACGTGGGCGTATTGATATGATAAATCTATATTGATAAAGAAAAAAATCACCATGTCACATTGTCTGCCAGGCACATAAAAATCTCTCAAAATTACTCATACCTCCGTATGAAGCTTCTCAGAATGGAATGAAACATGCACATTGTTTTTTTTGTGTTATTATCTTCAACGTGTACTCCGGGTTCAAATGTTCTCCGGCACATCCTGGTAGCTGCAAAGATCCAGTTTACTGACATATTATGATAATGTATACGCCGTGCCATTTGATGCATAGATGTTGCGACCTAGGACGATATTTAATGAGAACCGTTATGGTTAGTTAAGCTTAAACGTAAATAAAAAAGATCCCCGTTAAAAAATGAAGTATTGTTATCATGTCACCTCAACATGTCCCCTTCTACATTCAGTCCTTTGAAAGAATGCCAAAAACGTTCACGAATGAATGCATCGAGAAAGTACACAGTACCTGACAATAGGCAAATGTTGCTGTGAACATTCTGTATTAAACCAACCACCAAAAACCAGACCTCGCTGATATTTTTAGATCTGACTCCGAGGCTGGGGTTTTCGTGTTCCCAGACCTAGCTATCGACAGATTAAGGTCACATGCTTACCATAGGAAATGGTACACATGCTCACTTTGTAAATACGGCTTTTATTTTATTATTATCATATATATGTTCAAGACCCTCTTCAATGATCTCGGGTACACTGCAAGTGAACAGTACTGACCTTGTATGTAATCTGCTGTATATATAGATTCGTTTCCAGTACAACATATATGGTATACTTATTTATATTGTCTATATTATATTCGCCTTTTTAATGAGTTTTTAACTTTTTATTGAATTGGGTCGTTGTGACATTTATACAAGTACTTGCTGTTGATATATATGTACCATTCCTCTTCGAAATCTTCAAACCTGCCTCGCCATCTAATAATGTACTGCCCGAGTGCGGTGCACTTGACATGAAGCTTACATAATATTATTAACATTGCATATCAGAGAGAATATGTATACTTATATGTAAGATTTCATATAATATACCAGAGGACTGATTCCAAGTGAAACTGAGTAAAGCTCTCTCTGCTTCATACTTCAACGTCTTACACAGATTTTCCGTTATAAAAACAAGAACATCAAAGTGTACCTCATTAAAGAAGTCCGTATATCCAGAGCGGTTATTTATATAAACCTGAAAATGAAAAGTTTTTTAAAAAGCAAACTCAATGTATAGCTATTGGCGTACATAGTTGCGTCGCAGCTGCACACGCCATTCAAATTTAAAAATTGAATTGAATTGAATCAACTATTTCCAGAGACCATTTTTACGTTCCTAATTCCAAGTACAAATCCTGGATGAATGAGAATCTGCATTCTTACTTACCATAGGAAAGTAAAACTCATCTTCTCCTATATTAAAGCTGGTCTCGTCAGATCAATATATTCTCTGTAAAAACGATGATGATCTTCGATTAACATAAGCAGAATTTAGATATATCTATCAATTAATGTTGCAGAGTGGAGGCGACAGGCGTACGATGCGGAATGTAAAAGCTATCTTCTCGTATATTTTAGCTGGTTTCATCAGATAAATATCTTATTCTCTATGAACGATGCTGATGTTCGATTAACATAAATACACTCTTAAAACGCTAATGTTAGATTTAACATCTAAAGTGTTGGGGGAGGAAAAACACTTAGAAAGTGTTGTATTCACCACATTTAAGTGTTGTATTCACCACATTTAAGTGCTGGATACAACAGCTTAAAATCTTGCATTTAACACTTATATGTGATAAATACAACACGTTCTAAATGCTTTCCCTCCTCCAACACTTTAGATGTTAAATCTAACATCAACGTTTTAAGAGTGTACAATTTAGATACATTGGTGAAGTCATGTGACGCAGTCAGTATGTCGGCACCTCTTCCCACTTCCCTTATATGTGTTGTAATTACAAGAGACATTTCTCTGTGCATAAAATCACGAGGTCAACTTATCTCTTCCGTTGCAGCTATGGTCTGAGCTTGACGTTTGAAACATATATCGCAAAGTCCAGGATAATCTATGTGATTGATCAGCACACAGAACAGAGAAATGGGACATTTGCGTACACTTCGCCACCGATAAGATGGCTTGCGAAGCTCTTGAACGATAGAGAAAGATAGAGATATGAATAGAAAGATAGAGATATGAATAACTTCCGTTTCATCCAAGAGTTGGGGTTGGGGTTACGTCGGTAGAGTTTAGCTGATTGTTTGACGACATCATGTGGTGTTGATTTCTTCAGACCAGAGAAAAAAATCAAGTTCACAGTTGCAGTGGGAAAGCGAAGTAGTGAATTTGAAGGCAAAAATGAGAGAGTATTATGCCCTAGCATTGGTAGGCTTTCTTAGGAGATTGTGGCTTTTAGACAGAATCACCTGCGTTCCTGGACAACGCTACCAAACAGTTCCAAACAGAGGAAGCAAATGCAACCAGATTGGCCACTAATATCAGATGGGCAGTCGAGAGCGCCAAATGGACGAGTGAAAAGATGAGATCAGCACTCTCAGTACTAGTAGATGAATCGATGTGTTCTCAGTCTCTTATTTTGATATCTACGTGAATGTCAAACTTTCAGCCAGGTGTGTATAGAGCAGCCAGGTGTGTATAGAATATATCTTAGGGTAAGATATTCTACGTCAACATCGATTTGCTACATTGCAATTACCATCTCGTTAAAAGAAGTTACTTTTGAAACACGAATATCATGCTATTCTGGTGATTTCACATATTCGCACATTGTTTAACTAAAAGAGAATAGAGAATTCATGTAAGAAAGAGTTAATCGTTATTATTATTTGAAAATTGGGGAAAAGTGGAATTTGGACCGAAAAGAATAATTCTGTATGACTGGCCTACAAAACGTTACTGTCGAGGAAACCTGTTTATTCAAAAATAGAACGTACGAAAATAGCACAAAGTCGTCTGTGCATTTTACGTCATAAAAGGCAGTTGTCCCGGTTTAACAATAGATATATACATCGAGTGTCGGAGAGAGTTATTCTTGGGTAACCATCACTCAACCTTTTTGCGTCCGGCAGCTACATGGATTGTCATAGCCCTACTGGCAGTCAACATTTCATATATATATAAAAATGTTAAATATTGTCACGTTGCAAAATTGTATTGGTGTAGGGGAGCTAACTCTTAGCGCACTATCGATCATAGTTTATAGTCGCTCTTCGGTGATAGAGGTAGACTTGGGTAGGGAAATACGAACTTTGTGATGTTGAGTTCGGTTCGAATAAATGTCGATCTGATGGAATATAGTTGTTCGTTTGTGCTCGGAAGCATTCTATGACAGTGGTGATCAGAAGTGGGAACGATTAATGCACAAGGAACTTTGCATCGGGCCCAGCTGCAGTCTTGAGTGTGGTTTGAAATTTGTACTTTCGTTTTCGAAATGTGTAACAACAACGACAACAACTTCTATCTACCGTTCTATGTTCCACCCCCAACCCTAGTCTCTATCAAGGTCTCGCAACTTTTTTCGAGAAAATGGCGCCAAGTTCAACGGATGGAAAAGACGTCTTCGTCCAGTTCAAATAAACACGTATCTGTCTTACCTCGCTGTCGGCAGCTCTCTGGTATAATCCAAAATGCTTATCTACGGCGATAAAATTACATTCGCTTCACTTTCCACGGTAAAAACATTACTTTAACGACGACCGCACAAACCAATACAACCCGTGCAGGCGGAAGTGCTATTCTGTTCAATCGCAAACTCCGAACAGCGCATGTCAGCCAGACGATAGTCGATCGCCGTAGATAAGCATTTTGGATTATACCAGAGAGCTGCCGACAGCGAGGTAAGACAGATACGTGTTTATTTGAACTAGACGAAGACGTCTTTTCCATCCGTTGAACTTGGCGCCATTTTCTCGGAAAAAGTTGCGAGACCTTGATAGAGACTAGGGTTGGGGGTGGAACATAGAACGGTAGATAGAAGTACCTGTGCAACAACAGTAACCATTTGTGATTTTATGCAGCTTTGTGTCAAATTATGCCACCCAAACAACAGAAAATAAATGAAATGAAGCATAATAACTCAGAATCTGATGAGGACGAGCCTTTAGCCAGGGCGAAAGAAAGGATGTCGATGTTGAATAGAAATCGGGAAATTAATGACACTGGGAAAATGTTGGTGACACCTAGCAAATTTTATGGTGACATTGTCGAGGATATTGAGACGTGTATTTGAGCGTGTATCCCGTGCTAATCGATGGAATGTGGCATTTTTATGATGATCAGAAAATTATGCAAAGGTCTGTGAACTATTACGAGACAAATTCAGGCCCAAAGAACTGCAACGCGCCTATTATTCTGAGTTATTCCAACATAAACAGCTACCGGATGAGAGCGTTGATGACTTTAGACATGCGCTCGTAGCCCTGGCTAGAAAAGCACAGGTTGGGGTTACCAAGGGATGTATGTGATAAACTGATTATGGAATATTTCATCCAGGGGTTAAAGGGGTCCTTGAAACGGTTGGTGATGGTGATGCCCTACGATTCGCAAAGCGGGAAGAATGCAACAATGCCTTGACAAGTGAACCATTAGACCTATGAATTCCTGCACCTGCCAAGCATGAATCACCAGATACACGTACAAAATGTAATTGTACCACTGCTGTAAATTCTGTCACCAGTTCAGATAGATGTGATAATGCCACTGTGCAGCTCGCAGAACAAATGAGACTTTTGTGTCAAAAAATTGATTTGTTGGCCGACACTGTAAAACACATGTTGAGAATAAAACGTTTAACCCTACTGCTAACATACAAACATCAAAAACTAACAGTACTGGTAATACAAATGAAGCATCAGCAATTCCATCACCACCTCAGTCTGTCCCACAGTTTTTACAACCGTTTGATAGTCAAAATAGGCGGACAGATAGGAGATATGGTTGGAATCTTCGGACCACGGACGGCCAACCAATCTACAATTTTTGTCGGAGAGTCGGCCACATCGAGAGCCGGTGCTATGATAAACAGAGGGCAAATCAGCATTT
>JAVTVY010042763.1:0-19042 GCA_036873755.1 Hanleya hanleyi | reverse complement strand
CCCCTCCCCTTTGCCCATTTGTGATTATTGATGTATATGATCGGCTTTCAAGTGATTCTGGCATCCTAGCGGCATTGTTCGATCTAAATACATTTCATAAACATTCCTGCATATTCATAATTTCTATAGATTTCTTAGGGTGTGAATTCTTAGCATTTTATATATAATTTGGTACTGATCATCATTTGAGATGGAAATTGAGGGTAAAACATGGTTAGCATGACTAATCTTCCCCATGGCCCTCTGGGGTTAATAACTATATACATTGGAAAATAATAGTGTCATGATTTGAAATGGAGTTTCCATGTTTTGAATATTCTGTTTATTATTATTTTTCAGAACGTCATCTGGCATTGTGATGAAACATGTTTGATATTCGACAAACTTGGTTGATAAATTAGTGTTAGAAGAAACCTCCAGTTGTATATTCTATTTCTCCACATGTACCAGACACCGACCCCATTGCTAAGCTGCCGTCTCAGCTCTAAACTGTTTGCTGGTGAGTTTGTTAAGATGATATGCAAATTGTGTTAAAAGTAATCAGGGGATTATTATCTTTTTGTTGTGAATGCCATTGAGTCTTTGTGGACCAAAAATTACTGAAGTCCTCAATTCGCCTCTGCCACCCAGGATACTTAGCACATCAAGCTGCTTATTTTTTGTCCCTCTGTCCGTCCATCACACCCAAGTTCATGTTGTATAAGAGTGTTTCACTTGATGTTCATGACATGAGACTTAGCCGACTTATTGATCATGCTTCATAGTACATGAATTTGAATATTATTCTTTGTCAAATTTGTGAGGTTCCGTGATCAATTTCATTGTACATGTGCAATTATTTAGTGCTCCTGTATGATAAGAAGTTTCAGATTTCTTGCATATCCCTCCAATTTAGTATTTGATATTCAACAACCTTATTCAAGAGTGACAACATTCCATGCATTTACCATAAAACTTTGTCAGACCACCGGGCTCATAGATTTCATCAAACAAAGCTAAAAAAGTAAAATTATAACAAGCCAGTTGGGCGGGTTAGCTAGTTCCAGAGTTAAATTCAGCCAACCAAGTTCCAAATTCACGGGCTACTGGGTTTGTGAGAATTTCGAGCCCTGTGTATATTCATTTAATCCTCACCGATTTTCTGTTATTTCTGATCCTGGTTTTGCTTGGGACATGAATTTATACAGTGTAACC
Organism: Hanleya hanleyi; assembly: GCA_036873755.1. NCBI lineage: Eukaryota > Metazoa > Mollusca > Polyplacophora > Lepidopleurida > Hanleyidae > Hanleya > Hanleya hanleyi. The sequence goes on along the minus strand of JAVTVY010042763.1, from coordinate 17,848 downwards.
CCGCTACAACGCTGTTATTGGGAGGCCAATTTGAAGCATCTTAGCGATTTTAAGTCTTATAAAAGGGTTGAAATAATATGCATCTGTTAATTTGGGGAACATGTCAGCACCCACCTTATATCAGAATCAGCGCTATATCGAGGCACCTTATAGTGAGGCTAGACTGTTTTAATACCTTACTGTGACCAATTTTGTTCTGCTTTGTAGGACCCATGATGCTATGGTGGTGGAGTATTGGCAGAAGAAAACCAATATTGGTGCAGTCAAAACTGGTGGATACTCAGTGATGCAACATGTACAATGGTGGACAATCGGTTGTCATACAACATGGCCAATGGCGAGGACAGTGCTGGTTAATCAGTTGTCATGCAGTGACACCAGTGCTGGAGTCATGCAGTGACACCAGTGCTGGACAACCTATTATCATATAACATGCGCAATAGTGAGGGCAGCAGTGGATGATGTCATACAATGTCGGCAGTGGTGTATCAGTTGTCAACTTGTCATACAACATGGACATACAACAGGGACAATGGTGAGAGCAGTGCTGGATAAGTTATCATACATTGACAAGCAGTGCTCGACGATCGGTTGTCATACAGCATGGACAATGGTGAGATCAGTGGTGATAATCAGAACAGTGTGGGCGGTAGTGAATATTCAGTGGTCATACATTACAGTGATAACAGTACTGGGCAATCGGTTGAAATGTAGAAAATAGTCGAACAATGGTTATCATAAAGTGTGGACAGCCTCAGAGGTGAACAATTTAATTGTTTGTCAACACAACATATGGACATTTACAATGATTGACAATCACCTGCGGCTAGTGTGGACATTGTTTGTAGTGATCGATTGACAACCAGTTTTGAACAAATTGGCAGTGAGTGTAATCTGGTCCTCATTTGTCGTGCAGTGTGGTAACAGTGCATGCATGTCAGTGGAATACAGGTTACATTTGTAGTAGTTGGCTAATTGTTAATGATAGTGCGTACAATGACAATGTTGATAACCAGTAACTTTCAGAATGATCATTTATCTTTTGTAGGCTTCATTAAACAATTTGTTGTTTAAAGTTGTCTTTCAGTTTCAATTACTTGATTGATCCTACATAATTACTGATACCGGTACTACTGATGTATGTTGTAACCAGCCAAGAGCATCCAAATACATCACCCTGTGCAACTGAGCGGCATGCATGTTAGGTAGGGTATAGTGGGGGGAGGGGGGGACGGGGATTGATGTTGGGTGAATTGAGGGTCGCCGTTAGGCCAATGCAATTGTATTTTATACCCGTTGTGCCGACGTTGATCCGTTGCTGATCCAATGCTGGTGTCACTCTCCAACCGACGTCAGCACCATCATTGGGCTGCGGTGCAAAAGGTTGTTGAGCCGAAGTCGGGTGCCGACATTAGCCCGATAAAACTCAACATATTGGGCCAATGTTGGGCCACCCTGCACATGGTGTCTGGGTAATGGGCTCTCTAATAAGCATAGGAAACAGAGCCCTCTGAAGAAATCCTGGCGACGCCCATGTCTTATGACAGAGCGAGATTGACCTATTTGTTGGGGGTCAAATTTGTTCGTTTTGTCACCTTTTTTTTGTTTTGAATTACCATTACTCAAGAATAATTCTGTCATTTATGCCAAGCTTCTCACTGGACACATTCTCGGGCTACAGCCAAAAAAGACATCAATATTGTCATCATGTGTGTATGCATATGTAATATGTCGATTTCTGTCTTATCATTACCACCATGTCTCAAGAATATGCGAGTACCATATTATGGAACAAAGCTTTTAAAAAATTAGCAAGAGTGGCCTTTAACATATCTCCATAATGTATCCACTCGAAAAACAAAACAGTGTCCTGATTTTCGAATCATGTTGACCTTAACCTCAATCGTATGCAACAGAAATGCCCAAATGTATCCATTCATACACAAATTGTGATTTTAAGCAATTCCTGATTTTGAATTAGCAGTGACCTTGATATTTTGATCTTCACCTAAATTCTTGTACATGACCCATTATCCCCCTTTTGTAGTTGCCCTTAAAATAAGGCTACTCCCTACATAGAAATCTGTTATGGAAGAGTGGAATAGACAATCATTGCCATAACAAAATACATCGATCTGCCATCTTGGCAAACATGTGAAAACGACCCTTATATCCTCCATTTTAGAGAGGCTTTCCTGTCGATCTATGATCTAGTGGTATGTTGGTGGGTGTCTCTGTTCACTCACTGTAGGAGGAGCATTTCCCCTCGAAGCAATTTGTGATTGGAGGGACCACTATCACAGCAGAATAGTTGAGGGTCCAGGGGCTACCTAGGCCCGGAAGCTTCAGGGGTCTTACATGGCCAGAGACGCGTTCTATCGTATTTCCGAGCACTAAAACAAGAGATCTTCGCCTGTGTATACTCTATTTATTTTGCCTGTTTTATTGTTTCTCATCATATTTTTTTTCAAATATTCGAAGTCAAGCAATGATGATGTTTGGAAGTATAAATAATTTTAGGTGAAATGTAAAGGTTTTCATATTTCCTTTTCATATTCTTCATGGGCAATTTAATGATTGAAATATCAGCCTAACTACTTCATTTGGTTTTATTTGAAGTATTCTGCCTCCTGGCATGCTTGGTAGCTTTTGAAAGTGCTTCGATGTTGGTATCTCAAGCCATGTCGATTTCAGAGATGAAATCCACATTGCATATCTGGCCTTGTTTAACGCTGGTTTGTGACATTACATCAGACCACACAGCCTTTCGTCAATACTTGTAATGTTCAGTCTCCTGGCGGCTGGTCTGACGTGACATCACAATCAAAGAAAGATACGCGATGACGTTTTGCAAATCTAGGTGTACCAACTTTCAAAAAGATCCTAGCAGACAAGATAATTCAAATAATTCAGGTGAAGTAGATATACTGGTATATCTATCATTATTCAACCTATATTAAATGTGAAACTGAGAATTTAAAAACTTTGCATTTCACCTTTAAATAATAAATAGCGTTTCAATTGAAATACAAGCGTCATGTCCGTCATTCAATATTCAGCCGTGGTCCATTAAAGAATCTCTGTGTCCATAATCCACATCTTCATTTTATCCAGCCAATTTTTACGTTCCCACTTCGAACCTGCCTTGATTTATCTGACCACCTTCAGTGTTCAAATTCCGAGCTGTACATTTCGCCTATGAATGAGAGACGAAACCAATCAGAACGTACACGTCGATTGAGATTAGAGTAACACCATCCTGTATTAGCAGCATCCTTCCTCCTAATATGGTGCCCACTATATAAGTCAGCCAATCAATGACGCTCTTGTGCGACCCATTTCGAATTTCAAATATTTTTGAGGTGAGGGACGTCTCGTGTCCATTCATAAGTTCTTTTTACATTGAAGAGGGCCAGATATATCAAGGTGAGTTCGAAGTGGGAACGTAGAAATTCGCTTGATGAAATGAACACGATAATCCAAAGACCTAATTCATATGGGCAATTCCGTGTAAACATGGACATGATCAGTAAAAAATAAACTTAATGGTATGTTACTAATTCTTTTCCTATAACATAGGTTATATTCCTAAGTTCGTGGAAATAATATTTTGTTTGGGTTCTAATCCACTAATAGACTTCTATTTTGTTAATGAAATGTCATGCAAAATAGCATAAAATTCTCAGTTCATCATAGGGTAGATTTGTCATCTTGGCTACTCTTACTTTATTGAATAAATCTTTATCTTTTGTCTACAATACATTGGTCTAATCATACACTTTAACCAGAAAATGCAGGTAGCTGAAATTCCATTTAGTTTATGTAGCATGCACAGTAGTATGCTATCATGTTATATGATGTAACCTGAGTCACGAAAAATGATTTGTTTCTAAACTGTTAAAAATCCCTGAGCAGCATTAGAGAAATATTTCATAATTTCTTTGTCCTACTTATGCCTTAGTCATTTCTGATAAAGCTGCTTATATATATTGAATAGAAAAAAAATACTGGTACTTTGAAAATTGTAACCTGAGTCACGTGTAACCTGCGTCACGTTTGATGTGCATCTCATTACACATAATGCAAAGAAAATAACTGCAACTTTACAGCTGTATAAACTACTACACATATGCATTGATGACATAAATATTTGAGACCAGAATTTTGATAAGTTATATTGCGATTCTTTCCACCTTCAGTATAACTATACACATTTGTGCATAATATCCTAATTTGGAATTTTGTTATGTAGTTCCACTGCACCCTGGATATTAACAGTTGGATTGCTGAACTCTTCTCCGTCGTTCATGTACATTTGTCTTCGAAACAAGATATAAACTACACCAATCATGCCAATTGATAATGAGGACCGTAGATTCAAAATACAATGTACAGGGCAATTCATCTCCAGAACTGGCATTAGTTTGTGTGATGTTTGCTATTTGCATTTGGATTCTTTTGGGTGCCATGTATGTGCTTGCATATACAAGTTCTTCTAGAGTGTATGTGTGTATCGATCTGCACATACATCACATGGAGCTATTTCTTTTGAATTGGTCTTACTGATGGAGTCCTATCATACATGTACATCTAAAATACTACACATAATGTGTACCACATACTGGACCATGATACTGCAGTGATAGAGGGGTAATAATGAACATAACATGATGAAAATCTGTGTATTCTAACCAAGCACATTTAAAATTATCATGCAGCAAAATAGTGTTGCATGTTCTGTATTGAATACAGTTTTGTGTCAACGATTAGATTCTGGCAAACTGTAACCTGAGTCACGGTAACCTGAGTCACGCAATCTTCTTTAATTATTTCCCTGTTGCTATTAAATATCAAGTTCAATATTGTACATATATTTTACTATGGATGTACTTTGTTTAAGCAATATTTGATGAATTCACTCAGATAATTAATTCAAAGAGAAATCTCATTTGAACTATAGTGGTCTGGGGGTCATTTCGTTTTCTTGTAACTGAACATGATAAAAAGCAGCTTATTCTATCCAAATACATTTAGAATTATCATATAGCTTTGTTCCAGTATTACTAGTGTTGCATGTTCTGTTTTGAGTAAAGTTTTGCATCAATGTTTAGCCCCGGACAAACTGTAACCTGAGTCACAGTAACCTGAGTCACGCGATCTTCTTTAATTATCTCCCTGTTACTATTATATATCAGGTTCAGTATTGCACAAATATTTAGCTACGGATGTACTTTGTTTAATGAAAGTTTGATGAATTCTCTCACACAATTAATTTGAAGAGAAATCTCATTCGAACAATAGTGGTCTGGGGGTCATGTCTTTTTTTCGTAACCTGAGTCACGCTCTTGTTTTTGTACATGAAAGTTACAATTTGAACTTAGATAGTCAACTGGTTGTGTAATTGGTTAGGTCTTACCCTGAAGTAAATAACTGCTGAATGTGGGTTATTACATGTCATTTATATTAAAATCTGAGCAAATTGAATTTGCTCTTGGGGCTCTGAATGTAACCTGAGTCACGCTGGAATTGCCCATATCACAGCATGAGCACCAAATTCAAGATGAATGTCAATTGTGGCACCATAATGTCGGGTAGATATATTGACTGGTCTTTGATATTAGGGATATTTTCAGGGGTTCAGGAGAATAGTGCTTATTGCTGTTTTGAGGTACATCTAATAGTATGTAGCTAAATTATATATAGCCCTCACGAGTATGAGGGTTATAGGTCGACCCCAGTCCCCTCCAGCGAGGGTTTTATGGTTAACTTAAAAAAATGTACTGCGCGTGCGCGCGCAGACCCCTTGTTATCACGTTCTATTGTTATGACGTTGTTCTGACGTTGAATAAAAGATGAAAAAAAACACCAATGATGGGTTTTGACTTTCTGTTTTTTATTTAAGTCAACAAGAATGAGTTACTCTATACAAATAGAATACAGGGTACAAATAGTAGGGGTATGTACACATAGAATAGTAGTGATTAAGGTACAAAAAAAGTTTGTCAGGAGTAGGATTTGAACCTACGACGGGTTTCACCCACCAGCACTTAATACCGGCGCCTTAGACCACTCGGCCATCCTGACTTTTACAGTTTTATAACTCGTGTATCCACAGTTAATGTTCCACATTTTACAAGTCCAAGTATGTAGTGCTCACACCGTCGGCCAATACTTTTCGTTTGGGATAAAAGAAAGTAAAGGCGTCTCTTTGCTGGATATAGGTCCGCATCTGGTGGTCGACGACCCGGAATCCTCGGTTAGTGCCACTCGCACTGGCCTGGCTTTGCAACACGCCCAGGTAGAGAGCTTTGTCGATGGCAGGGTCACGTCGGTTGACACCTTTACAACTAAACTTATTTTCCGCTCCTTCATCTCCTCCGTAACAGTAGTAGGTCTTGGAGGAGAGCGCAATCATAGCATCCCCACTCCACTCTAGTTTAAACAGGCCGGGTGTCCGCTTATCGTAGGTGTAGTGATCGCGTCGGGGTAGCCACAGGTCGCGATCCGCTTCATACTGATCCCGTAACTCGGGTTTCACCAGGGACTCCCAGTCGGCGTTGGAGACGGCCATGTAGGCCGAATCTGTGTCCATCTCTATCAACTGCCAGTCTGTGGGGTTAAAATACACACCCATAAAATCATAGATGAATTCCAGCATCCTCAGCTTGGCCACCTGGTAGACCATACATCCAATCTGCAGGGGTAAGTTGTACCGGATAGTCTTCTTGGCTGAAGTGACTTCATAAGTGTCGTCATCGATGACCTCCACGGACCGAAACAGAGGAGAATTGACTTTTTTGCGGGCTTGGGCAGTACTACAAATGTTCACGTTGACGTGCTTATCCTGGTTCGTAACTGTCTTTCCATAATAACCATTGCCAGTGAGCTTCCAACATTCAGCCATGATGGCCTGACTCGGGTCTTGATCACCTTGACGACGGGCCTTCGTCACGAGGTCGGCATTCTCCGCAAAACAAGCCTCGGGTACGTACTGTATCACTTGATATATTTGAGTAATTTCCAAACCGTGGTTCATGTACCACTGCAGTAAGGGGGTGCCCAGCAAGATTTTCTCGGCCCACATACTTCCAATTAACATACGGCGTGGTTGCTGAAGTACTTCATGCTGCTCTGCGTAGGTCCTCATGGTCTCGCCAATATCTCCCCGACCCACCAGGGTGTTCTTAAAGATGGGCGGGCACTGGGCGAAGAGGGGCTTGAGAGTGTCGGGAACATGCACATCACATTCCACAAAGCCGTAGAGCTGTCCCGAACGAATGGCGTCCAACATCTGGGGCAGACTGAGCAATCGCCGACGACTCAAGGGGTACTCACGCTCTTTTAGGAACCGTTGTAAATGGGGCAGGGCCTTGCACATGGTGTTAAATTCACACTCCCACATCTCAATGAGATGGAAGCCTCGCTCTTTCACGTAATCTCCGTTGGTCACTACTTCTTCGCGTAATTCTTGTGCCGATTTTCCACGTCGCTCATTGAAGCGGCCCGCGCTGAAATGGCATTCGTGGCCGTGCCAGTAACACCCGTAAAACTGGAAAACGGTGGGTTTATTGTGGAGTATAGCAAACCCATCGACGGGAAGTCGGCGATCTCCTATCCGCTTCTCTGTGGCGTTGGTCTGGTGACGAATATAAATTCCCCGTCGATAGGCTTCCCAGTCTAACCACTGGTCGGCGAGATGTTTGTACGGCGTCCGTTGCGGTGTGAAATGCCGACCTTCTGCCAACCAACGCGTATAATGACCACTGGGCATGGGTTGGGCGAGCGACCACAGGTACAAGGCATTCGCGTCAAAGCCAATGATTTTGGCACAGGGTTTGCCACTGGGCAGTGTCGTGACATCCTTCTCGTGGTAGCGGTGAAAAATAAGGCTAGGGCCGCCCACAATGTTCTTCTTCAGACAATCATGCATGTCTGCATCTTTCTGTTGTACCAACGAGAAGTAGGTGGAACACTCTTGAAACAAATGGCGAAGGGCTAGACCGGGTAAACTCAAGCACTCTTTAAAGATATCCACGTGCATTTGTCGACGAAAGAGTTGCACCATTTTCTCGGACGCTTCGAGAAAGGGAACCACATCTAGGTTGTTATACCATATGAGGAAATCTCGCAACGTCTGCATATGTTCATCGTTCCATACCTGCTGGAGTTCGATGTAAGTGGCCTCCGGCAGAGCTTCCCCTTTCAGGTCATTGTAAAACGCTTCCCGGGGTGGCAACTGGGTGTCTTCTAAGCGGTCGAGGCTCGTCATATAAGTGTAAGGGAAGTAACCTTTCGTCTGGGTACAGTTATAGGCCTTGACCCACTGGTCATAGCTACAATTAGGTGCCAGGTAATTTCGCACATCGAGGAAATGCAGTGACGTGGTAGTGAGGGCCATATGGTTGTTGATCTTCTTGATCACGGACTTGAGGGTATTCGCCTGGGCCAAGTAAGGGTAGAGAAATTCCTTGACCATGTTCAGATCGTAACGGCCAGAATTAAATCCGAGCACCGGTAACTGAGTCAGGTACTGCACGAACCGGGCTTTCAGTTTTCCCGCATACGGTTTAGGTAACGGAACATCCCGCGCCTGCAGAGGCTGCGACTGCAGGGACTCGGACTCGGACTCGGATTCTTCATCATCGCTGAACGCTACACCGGGTACAGGAATGCGGTCGTCCAGTTGGTCCAGTACGTCCTCGAACTTGGCCACCAACAATTCCGTACTGCGCGCGCTCACTTCCTCTAAATATTCCATCATCCGCGTAATCAGGTCATGGGAGTCCCCCGTGGATACGAAACACACCGGAGCAGCGTCATAGCCGGGCACGTTGGATGAAATGCTGACACTCAGCGGGATATGGCGCTGTGTCCACTGCGTTTTGGCTGAAAACATATCCATGGGCTCCAAAATTGCTTCAAAGTCATAGCACGCCCGGTAGGGAAAATAACGGTCCTCTTCCGGTATCATCACACCCTCATCGGCCAGTTCCTGGAAAATAGTAGGTGCATTATGATACACGCCACCCGGATACACACGCTTGACACTGTTGTCACAGATTTTCTCGTGGCGGTGTAAGTCGTGGGCGCGATGAAACACCCGATGGCACTGGGTGCAGGCGAAAGACTGCGCGTACTGGCTCATATTAGAGATGAGCGAAAAATGACTCACCCCACCGTAGTCGTAGACGTTCACCTTCATCGTAGCAGCATACCGTTCTGTTGATCGCCGAACCAATTCAGCCACAAATGTACCGTCGTCCTCGCATCGTAATCGATAGACAAAGATATTAATGTCAAACAATGTTTCCACGTCATCCAAATTCTTGAACGGCACTCCACGGGAGTGCCGCTCATCCAAGTCTTGCTGCTCTAAATACTGTTCCCAATAGCCATTGGCCACTGTCTCACAACGCCGGGGGTCACACTCGTCCACATGCACGGCCAAACACCGAAACAGACATTTCCGGTCTTTGTAGGGCCCCTTGTCCCCTCCTGTTAATGCATACAGGCCGGGTCGATGAAGCAACCACGGAGGGAGTAGTACAGGAGCACCGATAGGATGATCTCTCATTTTCGTGACGAAAAATGTGACGTTGGTGACCATTTCCACCAACCATTGTGTATTGGGGCGTTGCAGGCGGCCCCACTCCAACGGGTCTAATGTAGTGAGTTGCTCGACCACCGGCTCCAGAGAAATCGCATCCGTGATGGTGAATGGCTGGTCAAACACATACGAATTATTACTGGGGTAGAAATACCGCAGTTGGTCCGTCTTTTTGTGCCGTAAGATATACCCAAATGTCACATTCAATTTGAAGGCAGTACGCTGATCTTGGAAAATGTTCTGGGCGTAAGTAGGAAGATACGTGAGGTCCTCCAAGCGAAAATTGTACAAATCCAAAAGACGACGGTCACGGTGATAACAACGGCGTATGGTAGCCCAGTGACGTTGATAAATGGCCCTCACACGCTCATCTTCAGGCAAGACTTCAACTGGAGGTACTGCTGGATCAAAGGGAAAATCTTCTCCTCGTCTCATGCTTTTCGTCTCATACAAGCGGATAGGCAAGCAGGCAGGCAGGCAGGCACGCAGACAGGTCAGGTAAGTCAGATTGAAATACACCCCTACCCTAAAAATCGACTGCTTTTATACGTTTTTCACTATTGAGTGGGAGATGTGAGTGGGTGGGTTCAAAATGGCGGCCGCTTATTTTACACACACAACACCCTAAGCCGCCATTTTAAACCCACCCACTCACATCCCAGGTCAAATCAGTGCACCCGAGTGAGTGGGTGGGTTCAAAATGGCGGACTTTCAACGTCGCAGAGAAAATAAGCGGCCGCCATTTTGAACCCACCCACTCACATAGCACTGAATCACCCCGGTGAGTGGGTGGGTTCAAAATGGCGGACCCTTATTTTACACACACAACACCCTAAGCCGCCATTTTAAACCCACCCACTCACATCCCAGGTCAAATCAGTGCACCCGAGTGAGTGGGTGGGTTCAAAATGGCGGACTTTCAACGTCGCAGAGAAAATAAGCGGCCGCCATTTTGAACCCACCCACTCACATCTCACTCAATGACCCCGGTGAGTGGGTGGGTTCAAAATGGCGGACCCTTATTTTACACACACAACACCCTAAGCCGCCATTTTAAACCCACCCACTCACATCCCAGAAGCCGCCATTTTGAACCCACCCACTCACATCCACACAGGCCACGCCCCCTCAATCTTATCCCAAATACCCATCCACCAATCAGAATCACGCTTACAGTCAAACAATTGTGACGTCAGAGTTACATCCGGGTGAAACCGTCGTCCGATAGCGTACTATATACTACTCCTGTGGGGTGCCGTTATCTAGCTGGTGGTCCATGGACATGGTGTTACCAATACGAACTTTGAAGTTTCGGTCATGAAGAAAAATTTTTATCCAGTGTTGTATCCTGCCCTTAATTCCTAGGTTGTTTAATTGGGTGATAATCCCGTCCTGCCATACAAGGTCAAACGCCTTTTCTATATCCAAGAAAATTCCTAATGTATATTGGTGTTTGGCATTACCCTTTTTGATTGAGTGTTGGAGTCTGGCTATGTGGTCTAAAGTACTTCTTTTTTTCCGAAAACCGCTTTGTGTTTTGTTTAACAAGTTGTTGCTTTCCAGGTGATATTCAAGTCTGTTTTTGACCATGGTTTCCATAATTTTGCATAAATTTGACGTGAGTGAGATCGGCCTATATGACTTACTATCTGATGGGTCTTTACCAGGTTTTGGTATTGGGATAACAATAGATGATTTCCATTTGTTCGGGAGTTGTTTGGTCTTCCAACTCACATTAACTAGTTTTAGGATTAGTTTCTGAGTGGTGTTTGGTAGGTGCTTTAGGATTGTATACCCTAGTTTGTCTTTGCCGGGTGAACTTTCTTTTTTAGAGTGTAAAGCTTTTCTGTATTCATTGATATTAAAGTCTCCGTTAAGGTAGTTTTCTATATAATCATTTGTGTCATTTTCCAGGATAGTTTCTTGTTTGATTTTTCTGAATTCTGGTTTCAGGTTGCTATCGCTACTGTTTGATGCGAATGATTCAGCAAGATATTCTGCCTTTTCGAGATTAGTTCTCTTTGTTTTGTTTAGTACGGGTATTGTGTTAGTTGCTTTCCCTTGAATGCTTTTTATTTTATTCCATACTTTCTTTGAGTTAGTTTTCGTATCTATAGTGTTGCAGAAATCTTCCCAGCATCTTGATTTGGCTTCTTTGACGCTTTTTTCTGCTATTCTTTTCAGTTCCTTATATATTTCATGATCACTCTGGAGCCGGCTTTTTTTGAATTTTCTGAGTGCTTTTTTCTTTGCAGCGATGTTCTTTCCACACTCTCTGTCCCACCAAGGCACTGGATTTTTGTTGGGTCGCTTATTCGTAACTGGAATATGTTTTTGTGCTATGTTTAGAAGTTTGCTGGTTATATTTTCATTGAAAGTCTCTATATCATTACTAACTATATTGTCATGTATTAGACTTTGGCAATCGTTTTGGAAGCTTTTCCAGCCTGCCTTGGAGTATTGGAAACGTGGGAGAGGGTCTGTCTGTTCAAAATCTGGTTTCATGCTAAATTTAGTCAGGATTGGAAAATGGTCGCTGTCTAGTGTATCTGGTAGGACTGCCCATTCTGATTTTACTGCTAGTTCGGGAAAGACTATTGTTAGGTCAATTGCAGTGAGTTTACCGGTTCGCATATCTATTCTAGTCCCTTCTCCCGAGTTCAGGAATACGAGGTTATTATCATCTAACCATTTTTCTACTGATTTACCCCTATCATCTGACGTGGTGCAGGTTTCGTCCCAGATTGGATTCTGGCTATTATAATCGCCGCAGATTATAATTGGCGAGTCATATTTTTGGGTGATTTTGTTAAGTTCTTTTTGTGATATTGTTTTTAGAGTGCCAGGGGAGTACAGGTTCACTATATTTATAGGTTTATTATTTTGGAACACCCGTATAGCTTGCCATTCGAGGTCTTCATTTACTGGGCTCTTGTCCAATTCTAGCTGTATGAGTTCTTCCTTAACTAGTGTGAGGTTGCCTCACTTTGGGCCGTTTAGTCTGTCTTGTCTATATGGCGTATATCCTTTTATTGCAAATTTATTTTTTCCTGGCTTAAGAAATGTTTCTTGTATACATATGATGTCAGGGCTTATTTCATTTACTAAGATTTTGAGATTGTCTCCGTGTTTTGCAATGCTATTTGCATTCCATTGTAGTATGGTGAGTTTATTGAAAATTGGGTTGTGTATTACGCGGTGGGTCTAATGTATTGTCCCAGGTGTTCTCATATAGAGGTGTTGAGGGCGTTATTGTTTTTCTTGGGAGTTGATGTTTTTCTTTTGTATTTCGGATTGAATCCCCATGCTATTATTTCTTTGGGGTTAAATTCCCAATTCAAGAAGTCTTGAGCAATGCGGGCTATTATGTCAGCTTTATTCGTCTTGGGGTTGGCATTGTGGACTGAGTTAATAACAATGTTAATAAAGCCTAGGAATTCGATTTTACTCATACTAATTGTTTCGGGCTGGTCCGCGGTTTCTGACTCCATTGATTGTTCTGTCACTGGTGCCTCGCTCACAGGTTTTCGCAGGTCTATTGTTTCTCTGAGTTTTTGATTCACATTAGTTTCTCTGATTTTCCTATTCATTCTGGTTTCTTTTATAGCTTCTGCGTAAGAAATTCCTTTGTCTGCCTTAGTGAATTCAACTCTTTTTGCCTCTTTGTAAGCTATACAACCCTTGTAGGCCGCTGAATGGTTGCCTTTGCAGTTTACACATGTTACTTTTCTTTCTGTACATTCTTCGTATTTATGATTTCCAGAGCATTTCGCACATACAACTTGAGATTTACAAAATCTAGCTATATGACCACCATATTTCTGACAGTTATGGCATCGTTTTGGTGTGTCAAAAAAAGGTTTAACTATAATGTTACGAAGCCATAGCCGGACAGTTTCCGGTAATTTTGATCCTTTGAATACTAGCATAATGCTTGTCGTTTCCTGTTTGTTCTTTTGCATTCTTTTGGCATATACGACGTTTTGTGTTGAGAGAGTGGGGAGAATGTCTTCTAGTTTGATACTGTGGTCAATTCCATAAATTACTCCTTTGCATTGCTCTCTACGCTGTATGAATTGTTTTACCGAGACAGGTTTATCTGCTAGCAGGTCTAAATGTAGTAATTTCTCGTACTGAGTTTGTGATTTGCAGTGGACTTTCAGATCACCACCCGGTAGTTCAAAGATTTGATGTACGTCGCCAGCACATTTTCTTAGATCGTTTGCTACCTTGGCCTTTGGGAATTTACATGCTCTCATTTGGGTTAAACTATGGATGATGGTGATAAAATTTGCTAGACTACTAGGCCTTTCGGGTAGGGATCGTGGTTTTTTGGTGGGTGGGGATTTTTCAGTGTTGATTTCTGAGTGCTTTCTTTTAGGTGTTTTTACGGTGGATTGGGAGGCTTCCATTGTTTGATTTGTTTTTGTTTAGATCAGGACTAGTTGTTATTTGGTAAGGAGTGACTTTAGTGATAGGAAAAATTAGTATAGGTGCAAGAATTCAATTCAAACTTAGCTCTGGCTGGCTGGTTTCTTCCGCTGGTGGTTGTTGTTGTAGTAAGACTGACCCTGGGATCGTGTATTTTCAGCCTACTTTCGGCAACTATATGAGGAAATTCCCTCGAAATCAAAACCACGTGATGTCGTCAGCCAATCATCTAAACTCTACCGACGTAACCTCAACGTAACCCGCCATTTTCGAGTCATGTGCTGTCCTACTTGTTCAAAATTGCAGATCTACAATACCTCTTGGGTGATGCGGAACTTATTCATATCTGTATCTTTTGTAAGCTCAGACAATACATGTTTCACAACTAATATGAAAAGCTTGTAATTTATCAGATTTCTCGAGTCTGTTCTCCGCCGGATAAAGACCGAACAGTATACGGTAAAGTATCAGATATCGCTCCGCAATAATGACGACACACGATTCGCAAGCCATCTTATGGGTGGCGAAGTGTACGCAAATGCCCTACATGCGGTCCACTAGCTGACGTGTACGATTCTGTGTGGCCTTGAAGCAACTACTAATGACACAACTGTCGCAATTACGACAGTTGTGTCATTAGCAGTTGTCAGGTGGTCAGCTAATATCTGCGTTGTGACAACAGCAGGGGACTCTTTGTTACAGTACAGTGCAGAAAAGACTTCACACTAGTCGCGATGAAATAAAAACAAAAATACGTGTCAGGCGCACCTATACTTGTTCAGGGCTCCGCGTTAAAAACGCGAGAAAGAAAAAACACTTTTTCTACTGCCTCGCGTCAAAAACGCGCCCACCAAAAAGTTCCAGTCGCGTTCTAAAGATCGAGCGCGAGTACCAGGAACGTCCTTCTGTTAGTTCTGTCGCGTTTTTTTTATAACTGGTGAAAACGCGACCATGTTTTATGCAAATCGGTTAATAAGCGCCATCGGTGTGACAGAGCTTGTATTGTTAAATAAATTATGATTCGCGGAGAACAGTAATTGTCGGTGAACGCTCGTTCGGACACGTGGATCGTTCATAGCGCAATAATTTATTGCCATAGAAAGGACTTAAAACTCCACTGAGCAGTTTCATTAAAATTACGCATTCTGGTCAAATTGATTACCGTACCTAGAATCTGGAGTCTATATAAATGTGTTTTGTACGATATTTATAAAATTTATCTGCCGGTGTCCGCATTTTATTTTCCTGCATATATCGCGCTATACTGTGGTATCACTTTTCATTACACGGAAGGATTTCCAACTTCAACAAAATAACGAAGATCGTCAATAATGGTCAATATCACAGAGATATGTGTTTCTTCTTCCTACTACAATCAATTTTATATTAGATCTAAAAACATAATTTTGTATGCTCTGAATTGGAATGAAATCTTTCGGGACGTCTGCGCGAAGAAATGCTCTCGCCAAGGTCCGCGTGTTGCCACAGCAACAATAACAGCAGGAAACTCTTCGGTCTTCAATTTCGCATTCCGGTTTTCTCGTGCAAAAATGAAGGCTTTATGGAAGAATTTCTTTCGTTCACTGTAGATTCTATTTGCGTTCCACAATGTAACCTGTTATGGAGGTGACTATAAAACTGCTGATAAGTTTTGGCGGGATCTGTTGTAATCCATTTCCATAAAGACATCTTTGTACTCGATCTAGTGTTTCGCATTCAGAGGCGAATGATATCAGTGAACTGTTGCAAATTTGGTGTCCCATTGCGAAAATGCTTATTTTATTTTTATTTCTTTTTTCTATACGAATATTATGTGTTTTAACCGGTTTTTAACCAAATTTTACTCGAAAGAGGTGCCTCTCTTCAAAGGGGGAATTTACGATTGAACTGAACTATCCCTTCTGATTGAAAATTCCCATACGGATTTCGCGGCCCATCCCTTCCACTTAGATTTGCCTTTTCATTTTAGCAAAGTATACTCAAATTGTGACACTTTATTTCATCCTGCCGCTAATATTATCATAATCCCAATGTGCGAAAGATTACCAGGTGAATCGCTAATCCCCTGAACTGTTTTTCACTTGTCCCGTCACTGAGTTGAATGTGACACCTCAGTATTATTACTTCACAGCAGGTAAGTAACAACGGTGTCGGTCACATCTCAGAAGAGTTCAACAGATTAAATTAATAAGAAGATTGAAGTATAATATATTTTATTTGAGCATAAAATCACTGAACTGTTGCTATCCACGCCATACCTGTATATTTAATTATTTTAAAATACAGCGCTTGTAAACATCTTAAATGAACTAAGAAATGTAACGTGAAATAAAACATTCAGTTGATGGGCCGCGATATCCGTATGGGAAGCGGATCTCAAACTACAATTTCATTCTCGGTTTTACAAAGAAATCCAGGTGATTGCCGCTCACGGTCAGTCGTATTTCGAACGTTCAGAAAGAAGAGAATTTGTGTGTGTTTGTCACTGAAAATTTATTGAAACATTCATAATAATATGGAACTTGATTCTCTTAATTTGTTTTTGCAGTCATACCATCGATGCACTAAAATAAAAACAAGCGAAATTGCTTATTATATAAAACCGCGAAAGTTTATGTCCGGGAATAAAAAGTATGAGGAAAGAAAAAGTTATTCAAACACAGCAAAAAATAATTTTCTTAGATTTTCTTGAATTTCTTAAATAGGAAAAATAGATTATTTCATCTGTGATACAATGTTTAGAAAGTTTCGAACAATAATAATTATGACGTTTTGGGGGATAGTTTCTGGCAGTTATTGATAGGAAAGAAGACAAGAAAAAATAAGAAAAACCTTCCAATTTTCTCCGTAAATGATATTGATTGTCAGATGCGTGAGGCGGCTCTTTCAGCGGGGCTTAGCTCTGCAGGGTCAAAGTTCGCAGAGTTGACGATGTCAATTCCATTTACAATGTACCTCCAATTCCTATTCCCAGGAACTGCGGGGGGACTCTTATTTCCTTGTTTATAATCCTCGTAATTAATGCAGAGATGACAATTGAACGTGTTATAAGCCTCACTGATTCCAACCAGGAAAATAAGGACGTCTTTTGCTCTAGGTCAAGCGTTCACAGTACCGGTATACAAATTTTCAGAGGTCAAATATTCCTTTCCCGCCTCGCACCACGTGGATCTATTGGCCGGGAGTTCACATTATGTATTTATAACAATTTCAATCAGTACATTTTGTAAACATCATTTAACTATACGGGGTTCTAACCCATTCTGTCAGTCATTCAACTTTATCCACAGGCATAACTTTGCATTCATTCATTCATTATTTCTCGTAAATTGAAAGCCTTTCCATTCTCGATCCGGTCCGTTCATTTCGTTCCAGTCAAACTCCATTCAAAACATGATAATCTGGTCATAAGTCATTCATATTTCGGTCGGATTAAAAATATTTGCGGTCATATTTTAATAACCGAATCGAACCGCGAACGAAACGAGTATAAACATTAATGCCTCTGAACTGATCCCCGCCATCGGTTGTCGACTTCACACCCGTTGAGAAATCGCGTGTATATTTCCCGCCTGTCTGGTCGACGCGCTGAAAACAGTTCGCCTGGCGTCGATGTCTTTCATGACCGCGCCGGAGATAAAACGCGGAAAAAACATAGTCGCTCCATACTCGCGATTTAGACGCGCGCTTGTTTGTTTTCAGTCGGGACTATCTTTAATTGACGCGGGTGAGTAGTCGCGTTAGACACGCGCTACAATCGCGTCACACGTGAAGTCTTTAATGCACTGTACTGTACTCAGAAAAAAATGG
>JAVTVY010042762.1:0-19759 GCA_036873755.1 Hanleya hanleyi | reverse complement strand
ATAAGGCACCTGTATTAATGGTCAGATGTACCTGCATAAGCAAATGGTATGGCGCACTTCCGTATACAATGGTCAGATGTACCTGTATACAATGGTATAAGGCACCTGTATACAATGGTATAAGGCACCTGTATACAATGGTCAGATGTACCTGTATACAATGGTATAAGGCACCTGTATACAATGGTATAAGGCACCTGTATACAATGGTCAGATATACCTGTATACAATGGTATAAGGCACCTGTATACAATGGTCAGATGTACCTGTAAAATTCTTGCACTCACTCACACTCGCGGCCATCTTGTACCCACCTCCCACATCTCACTCACACTGGCGGCCATCTTGTACCCACCTCCCACATCTTCCACTCACTGGCGGCCATCTTGTACCCACCTCCCACCTCTCACTCACACTGGCGGCCATCTTGTACCCACCTCCCACATCATGACACTGGCGGCCATCTTGTACCCACCTCCCACATCTTCCACTGGCGGCCATCTTGTACCCACGTCCCACATCTCACTCACACTGGCGGCCATCTTGTACCCACCTCCCACATCATGACACTGGCGGCCATCTTGTACCCACCTCCCACATCTTCCACTGGCGGCCATCTTGTACCCCCCTCCCACATCTCACTCACACTGGCGGCCATCTTGTACCCACCTCCCACATCATGACACTGGCGGCCATCTTGTACCCACCTCCCACATCTTCCACTGGCGGCCATCTTGTACCCACCTCCCACATCATGACACTGGCGGACATCTTGTACCCACCTCCCACATCTTCCACTGGCGGCCATCTTGTACCCACCTCCCACACATCACGCATGCGCACACCGCCCCAATACCGCCCCATTTTTTTTTCTGCGCACACTTATGACGTCACACAAGGTTCTGCGCATGCGCAGTGAGGCGCTATTTCGCCAATTTACGTTATATATACTACTCCCGTAAATGTGGGATGTGACCTTGGAAATAAAGTGGGTATGTGTGGGTCTCGTTTTGTAGAATAAGCCTGAGGTGGTGAGGCTGATCTGTGACGTCAATGTGCACATACGCAGTCGGGGAGTTGCATAGAAAGGAATATTTGGTAAAGAGTGGGCCGTATGTTTTATCCTTGGAGTGAATTGGGTACGTAAGTGTGGGTTGGGACCTTGGGTGTAGTGAGTAAATGTGGGCTATCTTTAGTTCAAATATGGCGTTCTTGAAATTGTATTAAATTTCCCATCGTCTAGAATAAGATATGGTAGTAACGTTGATTTGCTTTCTGGTTTCAGAACCACGGTGCCTACATGTAACCTAACGCCTAGACCACGGTGTCTACATGTAACCTAACGCCTAGACCACGGTGCCTACATGTAACCTAACGCCTAGACCACGGTGTCTACATGTAATCTAACGCCTAGACCACGGTACCTACATGTAACCTAACGCCTAGACCACGGTGTCTACATGTAACCTAACGCCTAGACCACGGTGCCTACATGTAACCTAACGCCTAGACCACGGTGTCTACATGTAACCTAACGCCCTAGACCACGGTGGTACATGTAACCTAACACGCCTAGACCACGGTGTCTACATGTAACCTAACGCCTAGACCACGGTGTCATGTAACCAACGCGCCTAGACCACGGTGCCTACATGTAACCTAACGCCTAGACCACGGTGTCTACATGTAACCTAACGCCTAGACCACGGTGCCTACATGTAACCTAACGCCTAGACCACGGTGTCTACATGTAACCTAACGCCTAGACCACGGTGTCTACATGTAGCCTAACGCCTAGACCACGGTGCCTACATGTAACCTAACGCCTAGACCACGGTGCCTACATGTAACCTAACGCCTAGACCACGGTGCCTACATGTAGCCTAACGCCTAGAACTTTTGAAGCTCAAATATTTCGCCCATCCTGCAGCAAATTGTGACTAACGTTACAAAATATAAATCGCCTGTGAACTGATCATTAACGGTACTGTACCTGATCATTAACGGTACTGTGCTTGAAACTGGCCATTAAAGGTACTGTACTTGAAACTAATCATTAACGATACTGTACATTAAACTGATCATTAACGGTACTGCACCTGAAACTGATCATTAACGGAGCTGTACCTGAATCTGACCATTAAAGGTACTATACCTGAAACTGATCATTAATGGTACTTTACCTGAAACTGATCACTAATGGTACTGCATATGAAACTGATCATTAATGGTACTGTACCTGAAACTGATCACTAATGGTACTGCACCTGAAACTGGTCACTAATGGTACTGTACCTGAAACTGATCATTAATGGTACTACACCTGAAACTGATCATTAAAGGTACTGTACCTGAAACTGATCATTAATGGTACTGAACCTGAAACTTATCACTAATGGTACTGCACCTGAAACTGACCATTAGCGGTACTGCACCTGAAACTGACTGATCTGTTCCGAGCAAGAAGCAGTATATTCGGCTGCATAGACTAGGATAGGTTGTAGAGTTATAAAATCTCAAAATTTAGTGAAAATATGATAGCAAATAATTATAAGGGCGCCGCAGTTCACACTAAGTAATGATACGCTTTGGGTTTAAATAACCCTAATCGGTCTGGGGCATTGGGTCAACGGCAACCGGACATGCCGGTGGAGAGTAGCATAAAATGTTACTATCACAAATGCCTACTATATCCCGACGTATCACCAACTGGCATCAGACCAGAGTTAATCACTTTCGGGTCGGAGCCCTCGAACTACATTGTTTAGGAATTTGAGAGCAGATCATTGTGGATTTTATGAGCTGTGATTTTTCAGCATTTCTGATACATCTGATATTTCAAATTGCAGATGAGGCTTCAATCTGTACTTCCTGGTGTTGATTTGTGCCACTTTGAGGAAAGCATGGCGGATGGAGACATGATCATCGAGGAGTGAGAAGGCTCCTTGTTTACAAATTGAATGACATTCGGTAACACCGATCAGCTGTCAATGGCGATAATTTTAAATTTCATTGTCAACTCCTGTCAAGACTTTACCACAAAATGAATATTGTCATGCCAAGTGGATTTATGCATCGACAGTTTTCTGATTTTTTTGTGAATTTTTATGCTAATACATAACAAGTAACAAAATTAATTGTATTCTGATGCCTGTCACAATAGATTTTCACATTTCGCCAGAGAACTTGAAATCGTCACTGTGGTTATAATTTTGACTTGATCAGCCCAATATTATCCAGGCTGACTCATGAACAGCGTACAAATATTGAAGTTATTTCAAATTTATGTTATTAAATTATTAATAAAATAATATAATTTTTTAAATTAATTTTAATTAACTTTTCAATTATTAAAATTATTTTTTTTTTGCCAAATGTGCGTGAAATAAACATCAAACCTACAATGATGGGTAACATCTCTTGTACGACTTCTCCTGTTGTCAACTGATAACCAAGCCCTTGTCACCCTTCTATCTTCGACAGCAACCAATGCGTATTGCAAGGTGGAATGCCCGTCTGCTTCAATACAACTATACGATCGAGTACCGCCGTGGCTGAGAGAAAAAAAGTGGCTGATACATTATCCAGATTGCCTCTTCCTACCACCACAGAGGACGATAATGATGTCGACGTTGTCTGCAGTGTCCAGGTTGCTACAATATGCACAGTATCCTGTGTTTATCTCCAAGACGTGAAAACTGAGACTGCCAAGGCCGAAAAGATACACCACGTATCATCCTATGTCCGAGGAAATTGGCCTCCAAGAAGTATGGTGTTCTATTTGTGCCAAGTTTCCGTCGCCTTTTCAAAACGCGACGTCGCCTTTTGAAACGCGACGTCGCCTTTTGAAACGTGACGCTAATGATGTCGACGTT
Source organism: Hanleya hanleyi (assembly GCA_036873755.1). NCBI lineage: Eukaryota > Metazoa > Mollusca > Polyplacophora > Lepidopleurida > Hanleyidae > Hanleya > Hanleya hanleyi. Next base: position 15,884 of record JAVTVY010042762.1, on the reverse strand, counting down.
GTCTGCAGTGTCCAGGTTGCTACAATATGCACAGTATCCTGTGTTTATCTCCAAGACGTGAAAACTGAGACTGCCAAGGCCGAAGATACACCACGTATCATCCTATGTCGAGGAAATTAAGCTCCAAGAGTATGGTGTTCTATTTGTGCCAAGTTTCCGTCGCCTTTTCAAAACGCGACGTCGCCTTTTTGAAACGCGACGTCATATTTTGAAGCAATGAGCGCCGCGTTTTAAAGCACGACGTCGCCTTTTGGAAAACACGACGTCGCCTTTTAAAACGCGACGTCGCGTTTCTGCTTTCCTATGTTTTTGCATTTATGGAAACTCGACACAACGGAACTCGACGTCGCGTTTTCAAAAAGGCGAAAGTCGTGTTTCACCCACGTCTTGTTTGGCAATGTTAAAAGATAGGAAAGAAACGCGACGTCGCCTTTCGAAACGCGACGTCGCCTTTTGAAACGCGACGTCGCCTTTCGAAACGCGACGTCGTCTTTTGAAACGCGACGTCGCCTTTCGAAACGCGACGTCGCCTTTCGAAACGCGACGTCGCCTTTCGAAACGCGACGTCGCCTTTCGAAACGCGACGTCGCCTTTCGAAACGCGACGTCGCCTTTTGAAACGCGACGTCGTGTTTTGATAGTAGAACTGCGCATGTCTAGGGATCATTTATTTTCAAGAAATTGTGTTGTGACTATAGATACAATGCTTTAGTTAGATAAGACAAATGACATACATGTAGATATATGTAGAAGACTGTGTAAATGAAATGTGTGGTAGGAAACTTCGCTGTGCTTATATCCGTCTCAGAAATTAGGTCATGTATATCCATTGAGTTGACAGCTGACATTATTAGTGCGCATAATGCATGTATTTAGACAATGTTTCCTCATTAGCTTTCAGTTACTTGTACAGCGACCAACTAATTTTTTTTTCAAGATAATCATCCTGTCCGTCCTCTAAACGTTTGTCAGGCTTTATTATTTTTATATTATTCACATTGTATCATTAATCTTGGGTGTAAAACTCGGCTGGCAGTGTCGTTTATTACTTGACTTTAAATTGCCATTTCACTATGCATTCAGTTATGGCACAATGCACTCATGGACTCACTAAGTGGAAGCTGTGCCGTTAGTGTCACCCATAGAGGACATTTAAATGTTGATTGATTAATTTATTTCAACTGGGTTAAAACGGTCCTCCGTGAAAACAGTTTCTACCTAGACCAACACATTTTCACTTGGCTGTAAATCTTTCACCACCAGGTGTAAAAATGGAAGCTGGATTGATCTGCATGGGTGGAAAACATTCCAGCCAGGTGCTTCTCAGGTTAATGATATTAAAAGTGACTTACCAAGTTGAGTAATACGTTATTGAATTTGAGCTTTGAACCCTTTGTATAGTTTTTTTAAAATAATTGGGCACTCTATCGCAAAAAAAACAAATTCTCTTAGTTCAGATAGGTCAATGCTACCACCACCTATTTTTATCAAAAATAGGAAAATAAGCGTGTAACCATTCCCGGAGACGCCGCCACAAATTTAGGTTCGTTTATTCCAATCTCAGTTAAGAGTTTCTGCCCTTATTGCTTCGCTCTCCTATCAAAGTCTAGTTTCACGATAACGGTGACAACCTTGTAACCCACAGTTTTGCTGATAGAATTGGAACCCTCTACTATTGTGATTGTCTTATAATTCTCTGAGATGGTCAAGCGGATAGCTCTGGCTCACTAATAACAAATGCTCCCTAAACCTGCACATGCGCAGTTGAAAGACCAAAAGGCGACGTCGCGTTTCGAAAGGCGACGTCGCGTTTCAAAAGGCGACGTCGCGTTTTGAAAAGGCGACGGAAACTTGGCACAAATAGAACACCATAAAGAAGTGCTTGGATTCCACTTATCTTCCGTTCTTCAATGTCCGTGAAGAACTTTATGTTTGCTATGATGTTCTCATGCGCAATGATAGAGTTCTGTTTCAGACTCCCTTACAGCCCAGTTGATTGGCCTGGCACACCAGTTACACTCACTTACAGTCCAGTTGATTGGCCTGGCACACCAGTTACACATTCAGACTCACTTACAGTCCAGTTGATTGGCCCGGCACACCAGTTACACATTCAGACTCACTTACAGTCCAGTTGATTGGCCCGGCACACCAGTTACACATTCAGACTCACTTACAGTCTAGTTGATTGGCCCGGCACACCAGTTACACATGCAGACTCACTTACAGTCCAGTTGATTGGCCTGGCACACCAGTTACACATTCAGACTCACTTACAGTCTAGTTGATTGGCCTGTCACACCAGTTACACATTCAGACTCACTTACAGTCTAGTTGATTGGCCCGGCACACCAGTTACACATTCAGACTCCCTTACAGTCTAGTTGATTGGCCCGGCACACCAGTTACACATTCAGACTCCCTTACAGTCTAGTTGATTGGCCTGGCACACCAGTTACACATTCAGACTCACTTACAGTCCAGTTGATTGGCCTGTCACACCAGTTACACATTCAGACTCCCTTACAGTCTAGTTGATTGGCCTGTCACACCAGTCACACATTCAGACTCACTTACAGTCTAGTTGATTGGCCTGGCACACCAGTCACACATTCAGACTCACTTACAGTCTAGTTGATTGGCCTGTCACACCAGTTACACATTCAGACTCCCTTACAGTCTAGTTGATTGGCCCGGCACACCAGTTACACATTCAGACTCCCTTACAGTCCAGTTGATTGGCCTGGCACACCAGTTACACATTCAGACTCACTTACAGTCTAGTTGATTGGCCCGGCACACCAGTCACACATTCAGACTCCCTTACAGTCTAGTTGATTGGCCCGGCACACCAGTTACACATTCAGACTCACTTACAGTCTAGTTGGTTGGCCCGGCACACCAGTCACACATTCAGACTCCCTTACAGTCTAGTTGATTGGCCCGGCACACCAGTTACACATTCAGACTCACTTACAGTCCAGTTGATTGGCCCGGCACACCAGTTACACATTCAGACTCACTTACAGTCTAGTTGATTGGCCCGGCACACCAGTTACACATTCAGACTCCCTTACAGTCCAGTTGATTGGCCCTGGCACACCAGTTACACATTCAGACTCACTTACAGTCTAGTTGATTGGCCCGGCACACCAGTCACACATTCAGACTCCCTTACAGTCTAGTTGATTGGCCCGGCACACCAGTTACACATTCAGACTCACTTACAGTCTAGTTGATTGGCCCGGCACACCAGTCACACATTCAGACTCCCTTACAGTCTAGTTGATTGGCCCGGCACACCAGTTACACATTCAGACTCACTTACAGTCTAGTTGGTTGGCCCGGCACACCAGTCACACATTCAGACTCCCTTACAGTCCAGTTGATTGGCCCGGCACACCAGTTACACATTCAGACTCACTTACAGTCCAGTTGATTGGCCTGGCACACCAGTTACACATTCAGACTCCCTTACAGTCTAGTTGATTGGCCCGGCACACCAGTTACACATTCAGACTCACTTACAGTCTAGTTGATTGGCCCGGCACACCAGTTACACATTCAGACTCCCTTACAGTCTAGTTGATTGGCCCGGCACACCAGTTACACATTCAGACTCACTTACAGTCCAGTTGATTGGCCTGGCACACCAGTCACACATTCAGACTCCCTTACAGTCTAGTTGATTGGCCTGGCACACCAGTTACACATTCAGACTCACTTACAGTCCAGTTGATTGGCCTGGCACACCAGTCACACATTCAGACTCCCTTACAGTCTAGTTGATTGGCCTGGCACACCAGTCACACATTCAGACTCACTTACAGTCTAGTTGATTGGCCTGGCACACCAGTCACACATTCAGACTCACTTACAGTCTAGTTGATTGGCCTGGCACACCAGTTACACAAAGGGATTGTCCGGACAAAACACTGCTTGTGTAATCTCTACTGGTGGCCCAAAATGGACATTCAAGTGAAACAATCCATCGATGCGTGTGTTACCTGCCAAATAAGTGGGAATGCTACACTCGCCAGAGTCGCTCCTCTACAACCCGTCCCGCTTCCAAGAGGTCCATTGGCACAGCTTGGAATCAACATCGCCGGTCCAATTGAGCTCGTTCCTGTAGACTGAAGATACGTCATTACAGTGATTGATCACTTCATTAAGTGGTCTGAGGTTAGTTTCACCAGTAACATTACTTCGCCGTCGTTGATCAAGACACGCCTGTCTATTTCCAGCAGAGGAGGTTTCCCCACCAAGATACATGTAGTGTCTGATCATGCATTACAGTTCCAGTCTTTTGAGTTTGAGAATTTTCTGAAGGAATAAAATACTGAACATGCTCAGTTCAGCATATACCAACTCCAGTCAAATGTTGCGATTGAAAGGTTTCATCGTAACCTAGGAGATTCAATCCGATCAGCATTGCAGGATGGTACATCTCTTAAAGACTCTGTCCTTCACCATGAACGACAGATTAGAACCGGACTTGGCATTGGGGTTGCTACAAACTTATTTCCGCAGATGCTGAGACTCTTTGAAAGTGCGCGAAACTGTTAAGAATAAGCAACATGCAAGCGTGCCAGACGCTGCCACACCAAATTTCGAAGTCGGTGACAGAGTCCGTGTACGAAAACCTGTCCGGATCAGGAAAGGTCAGATTCGTTTGGGTGCATCTATTCAGATCACCAAAGAGATCGGACCTGCAGCGTACAGAACAAGTGATGAGAAAACTTGGAATGCAGAACGCCTGTCGCTGTATCCAACAATTTTGACAGTCCAGATACTTGTCCAGATGAGGGTTCCGGGATACTAGATTTCGCTGGAAACTGTGAACCAACTGGATGCGGTTTGTCACGGAAACCTCATGTTAGTGTAAATCCAGCACCGGTTCAGCGTCAAAGTGTCAGAATGAGACAAAGCCCAGTTTGACATAGAGATTATGTGATGTAGGCCAGTGTGGTTTCTGCCTATGCTTTAAACATGACTTGAACTCTAAGTATGGTAATTCATAAGCCTTTTCTTTCTATTTCATGAACCTGAATCGAACTCTAATGACATGAATGCGGATGATATATATCATATATATATATATATATAACATTTAATGATAATTCTGATTATTCTGGTTATAGTTCAGTGAGAAACGCTTTGTTCGCTGTACAATTGTTTGTGGATACAAGAAAGCACTCCTTGAACTTTAATAATGTGCGTTTGCATCGAACATTTATTGACAGTAGCTTGAGAATGTTCTGTTCCCGTTAACTACCTATTTTGTCATTGAACACAAAGAGGAGAATGTTGTGTCCTTTGTAGTCAAAGCGAAATTACCCTCATTGACTAACATACGCGCGCATACAAGGTTGTAGCGACGCGTAATCACATGCGTTCAATCCACAGGGGCTCGTTACCGTTGTTAATTGGTTAAATAGGTTTATTATAGGGGCGGGGGGTCGAGGTCGGTAATGATTTAACCAATTAACAACGGTAACGAGCCCCTGTGGTTCAATCCCGCCATTTGTATTTTGTTACGAGCTGTAACTTCGGAGCTGTAATTATATGTCGTGTTCATTGACATTTAACTAAGTATATCCGATACTACATGTGTTGAGGGCAATTAAGCGCTGACTTGGGGGTCATTTAGGGGGTCATTTAGGCCTGTCTTGCCGGGTCTGGCGGCCCCACACAGGAAGACAGATTTCTGGGCCATTCCAAAAGTGACTGGCAATGAATTGTGAGATTATTTATTTTAACAAGAATTCCGACTTATTCTACTTAAAGGCTATTAATGCCGTGTCTGAAATATTGACCAAAATAGTGATTGCTATTGTACTGAATGTAAATTATTCAAATACATGATATGTACGTGATCCACTGCACCACATACCCGGGATGCAATTGGACATTTTATTTAAAAGTATTTTTTAGATGAATGGACAATTGTTTTTCTGTGTTTTTGAGTGGTATTATACTGTACAATGGGGGTAGCTGAAGATTAAATTATGAAAGGCGTCCCAGCGTTACCCCCGACTCACCAATTAATGGGAGGCAACTCCCCATGGACTACTGCCGATCTTAGACCAGTGTTCCACATCCACACGTTTTGTGATATACATGTGTGTGGAAGCTGAGAGTTACAAGGCGACTTTTTAATTGATTCGGAATATAAAGTCTGTGTGTATCTCCGTTATAAAGTCTGTGTGTATCTCCGTTATAAAGTCTGTGTGTATCTCTGTTATAAAGTGTGTGTCCAGAAATATTTTGCTCGCCAGCTTTATCACTGCGTCACTGCCACTTAAATTAAAACACATGAAAATAAATGAGTCACAAATATAGGTGATTTAATATTGGGGGGGGGGGGGTTAAAATCAAAGTGAACAAAAAAAAATAACCATAGAATTAAATCAAATGTATTTAGGACGTTCAACTGAAAAGAAACGAAAACTGAAAAAAGTACTTTATATTTTTGATTAATTTCATTTCAAAGTAAAGCGAAAAGAAATGAACAACTAAAATACAGTGAAATAAATTGATAACACAAAACAAAAACTCTTTGGATTGTGCCTACAAGGATGGTTTAGATATCTTCTAAAATTATCCATCTTCCTGACGAATTTTAAGGTGTTTAAAGTGGGGCCTTCATATACCCACAAATCAGAGCTATATAGTCCATAAGAAAACAAAATTCTAATCCCCCTCGTCTCTTTGGACCTCTATAATTAGGTCAACAAATCTGTTATTCGTCACATTAAAAGTGATCTTAATATCGTTCCGATAAAAGTATTTATTTTTCTGACTCATGTTCAGCTATATCAATGAAAAAAAAATATGGAAAGGATATTGAAAGATCAATACTTGCAAAAAAAGTGTCATCATCAATTAAATCAACTTACTACAAATTATTCAAAACGGATATTAGGTTCGAAAATTAACTCCACTCCCCCAAAAATGCAGAATTATCTACACCAAATTTAGAACAAGCGCTAGCAACCACACACTACCAATTGAAACTGGTAGCGGACAAAATAAATCTATGGAAGAAAGAATATGTACTATATGTACCAGTAATCTAATAGGTGCTGAATTTCGTTATATCTTTCAATGCTCTTTTTGCTTTGATGTAGGAGAAATATGTGTGCCAAGGTATTACTTGAGTAATTCAGATTTGTTTAAATTTGCAGATATATTTAGAAATAACTACCAACCCTCACTAATGAAATTATGCAAACTGATTAATGCTATTATGGTTAATTTCGCGAATTGATTGATGTAAATAGCTGCCCTGGAAAATATGCTAGCTATATACCTGCTCGTATTGACCTAAACCTACTTTACGTACAGTAATGAAGATACTCCTATGCCGTCATTTTCGTAATATTTGTCTGTGGGTATCCGCATATACCACGTGTTCTGCATTGTATTGCCTCATAAAGCGCTAACAGATGTTCAATCTAAAACTTACAATCTTCAGCTCATCTGTGTGTAGCTTCGTTCAGACATGTTTTACTCACCACTGTAGCTCGGAGTCTGACGGATTGGTGATCCCAATTAAAGCACATAAAAATAAGTCGGGAAGATAGACGATTTATTAAGAAGGATATCTGGACTGAATAGTCCAACCAGGAGGCGAAAATTGCCAGTTTTATTGATTAAGGGATATTTACCGTAGGCTCAGAGCGTATCGAGACCTCAGAATGACCACCTAAGCATGAGTCAGGAAATAATTTTATTACGAAAATAGCTAGATCAAAAAGGGTGGAATTGGACATTCTGGATTAAGGAAAATTGAGCGCTGATTCGGAGGGTATGGTTGTCGCACTTGAAACACATGGAAGTGAGTCACAGAAGAGATAATTCATCGGAAAGATATCTCAACCACGCTAAAGTGAGCCAGAGAGATAGATATAGTTGTATTATGACGATATATTAAACACGCTTAAAGGTGAGCCAAAGAGATAACAACTAGGAAGATATCTACACCACGCCTATAGTGAGCCAGAGAGATAGATAATTGTAGCAGGACGATATATTAAACACGCTTGAAAGTGAGCGAAAGAGATAACAACTAGGAAGATATCTAAACCACGTTTAATGTAAGCCAGAGAGATAGATAATTGTATTATGACTATATATTAAACACACTTAAAGGTGAGCCAAAGATATAACAACAAGGAATGTATCTAAACCACGATTAAAGTGTTGTTCTTACTAATGAAACAAAGAGAGAGAACATGTATGTCAGAAATGTCTATTATGGGGGTTAGAAGATCATTTAGCCCTGTCTCCTAGGGTATGGAGGCCTCATTATGGGAGTTAGAAGATCATTTAGGCCTGTCTCCTAGGGTATGGAGGCCTCATTATGGGAGTTAGAAGATCATTTAGGCCTGTCTCCTAGGGTATGGAGGCCTCATCATGGGGGTTAGAAGATCATTTAGCCCTGTCTCCTAGGGTATGGAAGCCCCACTTTTAAACACACAACAATGACCCATGAAGATAGATTTCTATGCCATTCCAAAAGTGACGAGCTGAGGATTGTGAATTAAAACGGTTAAATACGAACCCTAGGCACAATTTGATTTAACTAGGATTTGAAAATATTCTAGTTAAAATTAAAGTAATGCTGCGTCTGAAAGCTTGACCAAAATAATTGTTGCTATTTTACTGAATAAATATTATCCAAAAGCATAGCATAGATAGTCGTCTCAGTGCGCTCAGTCACCGGTGACCCCCTACCCGGGATGCAATGGGACATTTTATTTAAATGTAATTTTAGGAAAATGTACAGCTGTTTTCTGTATTTTTGAGTGGGATTATGCTGTACAATGGGGTAACTGTAGGCTAAAACATGAAAGGTGTTCCAATACACACCCGTCTCCTTTTGTCGACGATTCAGGGGAGACAACTCCACTCGGACTAATATGCTTTACCACAATCTCAGCCCAGTGTTTCCCCTTTACACATTGTGTTTTATACATGTGTGTGGCGACAGAGAGCTGCCAGGCGACTCTAATCAGCATTATCTTTTACGTTTTTGCTTAAAAACAAATCGAGCACACAATAAATAATTATAGAATTAAATCAAATATATTTAAGAAATGTAATTGAAGTGAAATTAAAATTCAAAACAGTGTAAATGAAATGACAGGACTTAAAACAAAATTAAAAGAAATCAACTGAAAAATTAAAATGAAATGAATTGAAATGAAAACAAAAAGTAAAACGAACAGAAATAAGCAATTAAAATAAAGTGAAATAATAAAAAAAAATATGAAAAAAATAATGTTCTAAATGTTGGTACGTTAGATTCACAAATCTTTGATATGCGTCTCTAAGAGTAGTTTATATGTCTTCCTACGAAACGTATCCATCTTCCTGACGCATTTTAATATGTATACAATGGGGCCTCCACATACTCACGCCAGTACGAAAGTGTGCTAAAAATAGATCACCAGCTGAGTGTGCTAAAAATAGATGACCAGCTAGCGTGCTATAAAAGAGAAGCGGCCTGGCCGTTTCATCAGACACTGCATGTGTCAGTCCCCAAGATGTTCACTTGCACAACTTGCCAGAAGCAGTTTATTCGTTTGCACGACTTGCGCCGCCATGAGGCCTCCACCCACAACGATGCACGGTATACTTGTATAATCTGCTCACGGTCATTCAATCGGGAGGATAATTTACTGCGCCATGAGAGGGCAGTCCACGCGGGTGCGACGGTACGATGTAACGATTGTGGTCGACTCTTCAAACGACCCAGTCGGTTAAGACAGCACCAACGTTTGATTCATGCCCCGTCTCTACGGTTTGGGCGACAACTTTCCACTAAAGAGGAGCCGCGGAAGGTCAGACCAAGTGAAGATGAACCCGGGGAGGCGAACACCACCGGTGATGCGACGATGAAGCGCCCGCCTATACCCACAGTCCAGGAGGGCCTGGATATCCAGGCGGACCCCAGCGTTACGGTTTCGAGCCATACGCCTGACGACATCGAACTTTTTCTGGACGAGCCCATAAATGTTCCTAGCGATCTCTTAGGGATCGTTTCCATTAATCGTTTTTTCTTTAGTCGCGATTTTTCTTCAATTTTCTCGATTGAAAAACGATCAGTCGCGAATCAGTCGCGAGGATATCGAGAAAAAAAATGAGAAAAAACGATTGAACCTTTTCTGGAAAAAACCATTCTCTCGCGATATCGTTTTTGAATCGTTTACCCATGCGCGATCCGTTCTTGATCGCGAATCTTCAATCGCGAGAGAATCGTTTTTTCAAGGCGCGAGAGAATCGTGAGGCGGAGTGATATTTGACACATAGGCCGTGTTGCCGTCGTACGCCGCTCTATCCGCGAACTGGGAACTACATGTAATGTTGATTGCGGATTTGTCGATGGAAAAACCTATATTACTATACTATACTGTATAAATGCGCAAGATAACCGAATAATATATATGATTCACGATCTATAGTCTCCTACAAGCCGAAGTAGGGCGTATGCTGGAAATATCTACACATATACCTGTACCATGCTTCCTGTGACGTTCGCGCTCAGATTTACTCTGGCGAAGCGTAAATGACAAAATTACATGTTTATTCAATAATCGTGTGAGTCGACAATGTATTAATGTTCAGTCATTCTCTTCATACTTTCGATAATTTCCTCATATATTCATGCAACTTGGTATAAACAATACAGGATGATAGTCACAATATCTTGTTTTGTAAATATCGGGTACAGGTCATAAGTGGATTTGAGTTCGTCGTTGATTGCATTATCAGAATGATTACGGCACAGGCTTCATAGAGGTGTGAATGGGCGCATGGCGATAACCCAGAACAGCTTAGCCCTCCAGCCGAGAATTTCTAAGTTAATTAAGGTGAAAAATAGTGTAATTAAATATGTATATTTTGTTATAGTAAAACATACATTGGGAAAGGGTATCCATTCATGTTTTGGTACAGTTTTTAAACTATTGAGATGTGAATAAGTTCAAAAAATCACCATCAAGTTAATTTTATTTATTATAAGAATATTCGCGGCAGTGATTTCATATTGATATCAAATACATATCACAATGGTGATTGAATCGCATATAACGGTTGGATTCGCATATGTACAATACTTTTTTATTTTAATTTTATATTTTGATAAATGAACTATGAATGATTCCAAAGGGAAGCTCAAGCCAAAAACCAACTGAATAGTATATAATTTCATCTCTTACTGGATTAACCAGTTGTGAAAATTTTTACAAATAGCCCGCGCTATATATTAATAATTAAGTGCTTTCGAAGACTCAAAACCCCGTGTGACAATGTTATATTCAATACAGCGCCATCTATCTACACAAGGAAAATGGTGATCGTAGGACAAAAAACCACGCGTACAGCGAAAATCTGACGAATCAACTCAAAATTTCAACCCGCACAGATGCCAAAAACGTTCACGAAAAAAGAACAAGAAATCTGGAATAATACCAGCTTTAAAACACAGAAATACCCAAAATAATAGACGAAATTGCAAGTGCAAATGACCCAATCTGACCATATCCGGGTCTGTGTCCCGTACAAAATATATGTAAATATGAAGTTATAATTATATGCATAACCATTATTCCTATGTATATATATAGATATTTTTTTCAATTTCTTTCAATATCCCCATCGTATCTATATAACCGCCAACTGTACAAAAACACGCTATAGTTTTACACTAGGCAAAGAATGGAAAAGGAAGAAGAAAAAATGATCGAACTTTATATAGTCTGACTGAAGTGTTAGAAACTCGAACGTGTATGCGGGTCAGTCAGGCTGAACCAATGGCGTACTACTTTCGGCTATAATCCTCAATCGTTTTTTTTCAATCGTTTATATATTCTCGATTAAAAAGCGATTGAACCGCGATATCGCTTTTTATTCGCGAGAATTTTCTCGATTGAAAAAATAATTGCCAACAGAAAAAAAAACATTCGAACAGAGATCGCGAATGAATCGTTTATTTTGAAGAAAAAAAACCCCATTCCCTCGCGCCTTGGAAAATCGCGACTTCGAGAAAATTTGACGAATAAACGATTCATTCGCGAACGATAATTGGAAACGGTGCCTTACAGGACGCCTATCCAGTCAGTGACATCTATCGGCGCCATTGGCCCATGATACGGCACTGTTTCCTATGATGGCCGAGAGGGGCCATCGACCATCGCCCTTGAAAAATTTTGGGCGATATTGCGATAACGCGATATTGCGATGCGATAACGCGATATTGCGATGCGATAACGCGATAATGCGATGCGATAACGCGAAAACGCGATATTGCGATATTGCGATAACGCGATATTGCGATAACGCGATATTGCGATGCGATAACGCGATATTGCGATGCGATAACGCGAAAACGCGATATTGCGATATTGCGATAACGCGATATTGCGATGCGATAACGCGATATTGCGATGCGATAATGCGATATTGCGATGCGATAACGCGATAACGCGATGCGATAACGCGATAACGCGAAAACGCGATATTGCGAAATATCGCGTTATAATTACGCGATAATGTGCGATATTGTGCGATATTGCGATAATGCGATATATCGCGTTATTTTACCGCGATATTGTGCGATATTATAGCAATATCGCAATATCGCACAATATCGCACACTATCGCGTTATTTTCCCGCGATGCTTGAGCGGATAGCCATGAAGACAACTCTGTCAATTCCGTTGGCCCAATTCCCGGTTATCTCCCCTGATTCGAACATTTCGAAATAGGTACGAATTTCGCTCCAGTTACTTGATCAAACAAAACTCATGCGCCAATAAATTATATTGATTGATTTTTAATTGTTTTCATCGTATCATCGTACCACCTTATCATCGTACCATCCTATCATCGTACCATCGTATCATCGTACCATCGAACCATCGTATCATCGTACCATCGTATCATCGTACCATCCTATCATCGCACCATAGCATCATCGTACCATCGTGCTATATTTGTTTAAATACCCACCGTTATGTACCGTTGAGGGATGGAGATGTCTTTCAGCACAGCGACTCGTTATGGTTCTTACATGAGCGAGGAGATTAACTATTCTTTACTCACTCGATTTTCCCCACACACTAGTCACTATCACCAGATTAACTAAATAAAAAAGCCAAAGGCCCTAAGAAGCCCTGGTAGTATTAAAAGCGTAAATTCGTGTCTATTTGGCTGCAGCCTGAGCCGCAGTCAGGACGCGTAAAGGCCAAAGAAGGTCGCATCCTGTTCGGAATGGGCCGTGTAAGGGCATAGTGAAACACTCGTAGGAGAGCATCCGCCTGGATGGGTGAGTGGTGACAGAAAGGCTATGACGCGCATGCACAGACAGAGAATAGTGAGAATTTAGCATTGTATGGACGGTTTAGGGTAGAGATATACCGATGGGGCTGAGTGAATGAGTGAGTGAGTGTGAGTGAGGAAGAGGTGAAGTGAAGGAGGCGGAGGAATCGGGATGAGTGAGTGAGTAATCATATAAAGTCGTTTGTAAACCATTAGCCTCAAGTTGTATCTAAATATGAGTGGCATCCCATTGAAGCTCTTATCCGGTAGAGACACACTGGAAGTGATATATGCATGCGCACTGAGGAGTGGTAGAGAAAGGAGAGTTTCAGTGGTGCTGACTATGCCCCAAACACGTCAAGGTTATATGCATAGCAATACATTTTCTTTATTTCATTCGATAATTTTTTTTACACGATGTATTTTTTTTATTTCTATTCGAAGCAGTTGTAAAATATATGTGCAATAATTGTATTGTGGGTAATACCTAACCCCGCCTATTTGAATATGTAACGAGGTTTTTCATTGGCTATTGGGAAATCGACGGCGAAAATGGCGGCATATTTGACAGTCGGTTTTCCTCGTCTTTGGCTGTCGATGTCGTCTTTGATAATGTTTGTCTTGTGTTTGTCTTCATTCTTAGTGCCAAATCACAAACAAAGGATTTGAATGTAGGGAAACTGACCAAAGAGACAGTGAAGGCAAACCGACACATACCTCAAATATGCCGCCATTTTCGCCATCGATTTCTCAATAGCCAACGAAAAGCTTCGTCACATATCCAAATAGGCGGGGTTAGGTATTACCCACAATGCAATTATTGCACATTTATTTTACATCTCCTTCGAATAAGAAAAAAAACATTGCATAACGTACCTATTTCGAAATGTTCGAATCAGGGGAGATAACCAGGAATTGGGCCAGCAGAGTTGACAGAGTTGTCTTCATGGCTATCCGCTCTCACATCACTGGAAAATAACGCGATATTGTGCGATATTGCGATATTGCTATAATATCGCACAATATCGCGGAAAAATAACGCGATATTTCGCAATATCGCAATATCTCACAATATCGCACACTATCGCGTTATTTTCGAAAAAATAACGCGATATTGTACGATATTGCGATATTGCGAAATATCGCGTTATTTTTTCGCGATATTGTGCGATATTATAGCAATATCGCAATATCGCACAATATCGCACACTATCGCGTTATTTTCTCGAAAATAACGCGATATTGTGCGATATTGTGCGATATTGCGATATTGCGAAATATCGCGTTATTTTTCCGCGATATTGTGCGATATTATAGCAACATCGCAATATCGAACAATATCGCACACTATCGCGTTATTTTCTCGAAAATAACGCGATATTGTGGGATATTGCGAAATATCGCGTTATTTTTCCGCGATATTGTGCGATATTATAGCAATATCGCAATATCGCACAATATCGCACACTATCGCGTTATTTTCCCGCAATGCTTGAGCAGATAGCCATGAAGACAACTCTGTCAACTCTGCTGGCCCAATTCCTGGTTATCTCCCCTGATTCTAACATTTCGAAATAGGTACGTTATGCAATGTTTTTTTTAATTTTTTTTTCGAAGGAGATGTGAAATAAATGTGCAATAGTTGCATTGTGGGTAATACCTAACCCCGCCTATTTGGATATGTAACGAAGCTTTTCATCCTTAGTGCCAAATCACAAACAAACGATTTGAATGTAGGGAAACCGATCAAAGAGACAGTGCAGGCAAACCGACACATATCTCAAATATTCAGCCATTTTCGCCATCGATTTCTCAATAACCAACGAAAAGCTTCGTTACATATCCAAATAGGCGGGGTTAGGTATTACCCACAATGCAACTATTGCACATTTATTTCGCATCTCCTTCGAATAAAAATTAAAAAAAAACATTGCATAACGTACCTATTTCGAAATGTTCGAATCAGGGGAGATAACCAGGAATTGGGCCAGCAGAGTTGACAGAGTTGTCTTCATGCCTATCCGCTCAAGTTTCAGTGGTGCTGACTATGCCCCAAACACGTCAAGGTTATATGCATAGCAATACATTTTCTTTATTTCATTCGATAATTTTGTTTACACGATGTATTTTTTTATTTCTATTCGAAGCAGTTGTAAAATATATGTGCAATAATTGCATTGTGGGTAATATCCAACCCCGCCTATTTGAATATGTAACGAGGTTTTTCATTGGCTATTGGGAAATCGACAGTGAAAATGGCGGCATATTTGACAGTCGGTTTGCCTCGTCTTTGGCTGTCGATGTCGTCTTTGATAATGTTTGTCTTGTGTTTGTCTTCATTCTTAGTGCCAAATCACAAACAAAGGATTTGAATGTAGGGAAACTGACCAAAGAGACAGTGAAGGCAAACCGACACATATCTCAAATATGCCGCCATTTTCGCCATCGATTTCTCAATAGCCAACGAAAAGCTTCGTCATATCCAAATAGGCGGGGCTTGTGGTATACTCCACAATGCAATTATTGCACATTTATTTTACATCTCCTTTCGAATAAGAA